>MUZT01027168.1:0-10418 GCA_002156105.1 Passiflora edulis | reverse complement strand
TTCAATACTAAATAGTCTTTGGTTACGCCTCTACAGAGACATGATGTAAAAGTTAGTGTAGAAACAGACAAAATCTCATCAGGAAAAAGCATGAAAACTTGGCTGCCATATGATTAGATTGGCATTTGACTGCTAAAAACAGGCAAAGGCATGAGAAAGAAGATCATGTGTAATTTTCAGATTGATATCTATTATAATTAAGATTTTCATATTCAAAGCCAGACAAATTAACACTGAAGGTGAGATATGTCTTGTGCAATTGGTAGGTCACTCTCATGGCTTCCCACTCCATTTGTTTTGAGGCTGACATGAAGTTTTGGACACTTAGTTCTGGTGAATCTAATCACCAAATATAGCAGATTTTGCTCCTCTCTATAGTCTGCAGACTCATCTCTTATAAGTTTGACAGCCTGAAGACCTTTCTCTTTATATTTCATCAGATTTCTAGATCTATATCCTGTTTTCCAGAGAAATTAAAGGAAAAAATGAAAGAAATGAAATTGCTGGAGAAAGACACATGAAAGACAACATTCACTCACATGTGAACGGTGCAATTATGCAGATGGCAGTACTTGCATGAAGTAGATTTACTATAACCTATTATAGATTTCACCCAGTAAGCAACTTCTTCAGATATGACCCTGAAAACAACTACTGCTTTAAATTATATGGGCAGAGAATCAGGAGACGATCTTCAAGGTCGACCCTACCATGTTAGCAGCACATGCAGACATCCGGCTTTGCGGTCTTCAGAGTTTACATAATACATAAATTCATGCATCCATTTTCTTCAGTGTTTGTGGCATTTCTGTTGAACACATTAATTAATATCAGTGGAAGAAAATGACCTCACACACCGACAGCAGAAGAGTTGCATGCATCGTGTTATAGTTGGTCTCCAGAAAACGCATAAACCTTCAGGAATCCTATCCTCGTGTTTTGGAGATCTTCTTGTACATGTTTAATTCTAGCGACCCATGAAGGTTTTTAAGGGGATGAACATCCGAAGATTGTGCATGAGCGGGCTCCATCTTGATCATATTCTGATATACACAAACATGGTATTGATTCATTTTTTTAATTCCTGAAGGCCACTTGATGATTTTTAATTCACTAACGAGGCCAAGACATCGAATTATAACACATACTTGGTAATGTCTTTATAGGATTTGCAAGCCTTTTTTGACAGATAACAGATTCTATCCAAGACAAAGAAACGATCCAGCTGGAAAGGGACGTTCTGTCTAGTATGAACTTTTCATGGCATGAAATAAGAACTTTTCATATTCTATTGCCGATGAAGGTAGGGCCGTAGGAAGAGGACCTGTGATATCCAAGGCTCGACACATCATATTCCCGGAGTTATTAATCTGATTTTTATCCAACAAGGAAGCAACAGGAGAGTTTCACAGTGAGTTTCCTGTAGGTTGATCAGGGATTGTCTGCTAGTCCCCAATGTAGCAAAGCAACAAGATTTGCTATCAGATGTGAAGTAACTGTTCAGAGTTGGGATAAGGCAAGGAGGACAGAGTCACAAGCAGAAAGAGTTCACGGACCCACTTGAGCTTCCCAAGAGGTGCAGCCCCATGTGTGTTATAAAGAGGGGAGATAAGCCCCTAACTGCAAATGCTCCTCCTGTATGTGCTTGCGTATACCTGAACAGGAATCAGCCACTTATCCACTTGCTTGCTATCCACACATAAATTTGATGCAAAGTGACCTCAGGCTGGACCAGATGGCCAAGCACACATTTCCTTCCCTTGGGGAAGTCATGGACAACTGCATGTAGGACTTTAAAAGCCCATTACCATCTCAACAACTTCAATACATGTTTCCTATTAATGGCTTTGTTCCACTTTGTTCCTTTCTTCAGCTGGGTTCTCATGCTGTAGTTTAAACAAGAAAAAAGTGGATGTTCATACAAATAAAATCATTGATATCAACTTTGTATATCAAACTCTCAGGTTAAAAATACAAGACCTTACGTTTGAACAGCCTAGTCAGTATCTACAAGAATACAAGGCTGTGCCTGACGATGTTGGATAAATATATTTGTTTCTGATGTTCAGTACCCAGATAAAGAATTGCTTTAAAATCCACCTAATTTTATTGTGACTCGGTAACAAAATGGAATCTCTATCTATGTAGCCTCTGGCTCAGCACAAGCTTGGATAGAACTGAGATGATAGCTTAAAGGCTGCAAGATCTTCGATGACCTGCTCGCTATCTGCTCGAGATTCAGCTTCTTTCATATCAGTATTGCAACCCCATACCCGAACTGCTAGTCTCCTGCACTTGGTAGATGATGGTAGCAAATACTTTTTGTACCAGTCGATAATATCTTTCTTTTTTATGCCTTTTAGTTCTTCTGCTTCTTTCTCAGAAAAATCGAACAAATACCTGAAATTTAAAAAGATGTTTTGGGTCAGAATCCTCAAAGCAATCCTCGGAAAGAGCCGAAGAGAGCAAAGAAACCGGTTAGCTGATCAATAAAACTGAAGACTCCAAAGTGCGACAACTGAATGCACTTGAGCTAGCCAAAGCAATGGTCTGTGATGTCAGAGCACATAAAGCTGAAGAAACTAAACCTGATGTACAGTATAATCCACCATCTGGAATTCTTAGAAGCCATCAAAATTGAAACTCACATTTATAACAACCGAAAGCAGGTAGTACCTTTTGTCCGTAATCTGATTCCAAAGCCGATTGGTCTCATACTGAAGGGAAGGATCCTTCTCCAGTAACTTGGCCATTAACCCACTTTTATAATTCTCAAAGGATCCATCATCAAGTCCATTCTGCATTGCCACATTTTTTTGTCAAGAAAAATCCAACGCATTTGTGGAGCACGCTTTATCCAAAGAAGTATACAGCATTAACTCTTCTTCTTTTTTTTTCTGAGATGACTTTAAGTGGATTATAGAGAAGAAAAAATGACTTTCATCAAGAGCATGCATGCCATATAGGGGATGGAGGACAACAAGGCTTCTTTTACAGGGATTATAAAAGAACATTCCAATCTGAAATCATTGTTATTATAAAACTTAGCAATTAAATTTTGTGGTCGTTGGAATTCACATTCCCTTCGGCTCATTGCAAAATTAGTGAAAAGAAATCATAAAGGAATTTTCACCTTCAAAACCAATACATGATACACTACAAAATAGGGAAAGTAAGAATATTTGAACCTTGTATATGAGGAATGAGTACGATACTCACCAACAACTCTTCAAGGCCATTTATGAAGTTGTCAGTTCTCCCTTGCATGTAAACTGGAGTATACTTGGATGATTGAAGGCAGAAACAAAAACCATAGACACGATATGTTACTCGTGGGCTGCATTCAACAACATAGCCAAGCTGCTCTTTTGTCCTATGCTCCAAGAAGAATTCAAAATTTTTCTCAGATAGAACCAAATGTCAGAAGAGCAATTTAACAAGACCACTTAAACCCATTTCCAGATATGCATAAATGAGCAATGGCTTCATAACTATTTGAATATCATTTAAATCATCATTACATATGCTGTAAATGTAAATAACTATTTCCATTTCATATCATTCATTTGAATCATTAATTATGTCCATCTAAGAACCATGCAGATGAATGGGCACCAACTTACATTTCCTCAATTAAATAACATAGCCTATAGATCAATCTCTGTGGTAGCCACAGATTTCATCTTTATGGCACGAGTGCTTGTATGAAAATGCTAGAATCTACCTAAGTATCAAGAGAAATTTGAACAAACAAAGATATGCATTATCCAGGACAAGAAAAAAAATCACCTTAGCTGATTAAAAAGTGGTTCTTCCACAATTTCATCAAAAAGATCTAACAATGCCTTCATTTTTATAGATCCCAACTCTGCCTCTGGCTCAATTTGAAAATAAAGCTGCAACATAATAAAGAAAAGGGGATAAATTAAAAAGCACTTGCTCAAGTCAATCAGAGAAAACAGAGATCAGTAATCATAGTCAATTTTTAGTTACCTCAAATACGGAGTTTGTTTCAGATTTGTTCTTAACATTCACATCTCTCACCAGGTTGGCGCCAAAGGGAAGATGTATTACTTGTTCTTCATGCCTCATGTTCACCGGCAGTGGTGGTAAGGAAAAGTTATTTTTAAATATATTTGATATTTCAACAGCTTCTCCTTCTAACAAATTGCCATGGCAAAGGGCCTCAATGTAAAGCTGCACAATAGCAGACAAGGTGAAGTTGAAACTATGCAGCAGGCAGCAAGAATAATGCCAAAATGGGCAAAAGCCATAGATGAAGCCAAAGATTTAGACTTTTATACTGCCATAAGTTTGAGTACCTCAGAACGCAGTTCAGGAATAAATGCCGTCAACTCAGGAAAAGATAGGCTGTTTAATACTTTGAGCTTCTCCTCCACATCATAGAATGTTTTACACAGAACTTGAAGCCTCAAATATGATGAATGACTAAGAGGTTTCATATTCGCATTCTTCAGAGTTCTCTCCATAACCTCTTTAATTACCTGTTAAATGAAGTCAACTTAACACATGCAAAACCAAGAAGCTGCAGAGAAATTTAACACCATTTTCAATAAAATGCATATTGACTTGATACCCGCCAAATAATGGAATAATGTTAGTGCACTGTAGCTTATGTTAACAGCAAAAAACCATAGCATAGATACCTCAAAACGCTCACTTGTTGGCATAAAAGATTTTGCTACCCCCAAAATCTTAGACAAGAGGACCGGCACCTTATCATTGAAACCATAGACTTTCAGGTCCAGTTTGTCACCAACAAGAGATACAGATGTTTCCAACTTGGCAATACTAGCCTGCAGAGAATAATAAAAAGGTACTTGTCATGTAGGATATGGAAACTGGACAGCAGAGGCAAAAATAAGGAAATAATAAGCAATGACCAACATAATACAAATAAAATATAAAAGACAGCATGCAATACATTAATAGAACATGATAGAAAGGTCTAGGTAAGGTCGCACTTCCGTGAAAAAACTTAATATAATAGACTCCACCAACCTGATAGATAATCTCGTTCAACTCATCCTTAAGAAGATGAATAAAGAGTTCAGTGAAAATTAAATTTTTCACATTACTATACCCTTCTTTCAGATTTATGCGGAAATATGTATTTGCACGTGGTACTTTAAAAGTCTGGTCAAGCTTGTACCAGAACTTCATTAATGGTTCATCTATAATGCATCTTGGAGAAGATGGGTTTGTAGCATTGTCTGGGTTACTGGCACGAATGGAGAAGTCCTTGGGAACAAACTCATTCCTGGAAGGCAGATGTAACGAAACATCAATTTCTGGAGGATCCCTCCACAATTCAATCAAAGAAGGTGGAATATTTTCTTCCGTGTAATGTGACCCAAACCAGGGCTCAGATTGAATATCTGCAACATGCAACAAAGAGGGAAAGAGACCCGGACAATCAGTTGTATTATCAAAGAAACGTGATAATGAGAAATTTAATATGATGACAAAGATGAAATTATTGTCAAGTAAAGTATTCACTGCCTTGATAAACTGAACTTAACATCTCATCCTTTCACAATTCTACATGTTCAATAAGAGTGACTATTGGATATTAATGACTCAAATATAGCAACACTGGAGGATTTAATGAACCATAACCTTGTGACTTCATCAATGACTTTGACACCACATCAACTCTCATGTTTTCCGGTGTGAAGAAACTG
The DNA here is from genome assembly GCA_002156105.1 of Passiflora edulis. Classification (NCBI taxonomy): domain Eukaryota; kingdom Viridiplantae; phylum Streptophyta; class Magnoliopsida; order Malpighiales; family Passifloraceae; genus Passiflora; species Passiflora edulis. Next base: position 4,713 of record MUZT01027168.1, on the reverse strand, counting down.
ACAACATGCTTTATCATTTCCTCATCCCAAATCTTGTAAACATAATCCCCATATATCACATGTTCAGCAGGATAGACAAGCATATTCACTGCAATAACGAATAACCACCAATGGTTAGTTAATTCAAAGTATTTGCAAAAGGACCGAAGGCCATAAAATGGTTGGGGAAAAACAAGACTGAGAAGGAAGTAACAATCACACTAGCTAGCACCAACAGAACTACTTGGTCATATGGCTGTCAAACTTTTCTAAGTGTTAATTGCTTGGCGGTCAAAGTTAAACAAAAAAACAATTAAATTTATATCGTTAGGAGCTCGATTGTGTTTACCTTGATAGCATAATCCAAATTCTGCATGTTTCAACTAAATAAAATGATATCAATCATAAACAACTCATTCAGCAAAATTCCAAAACAAAAAAAAAATTCAAATAAAATTGGAAAAACAAATTGAAGTTTCTCTCAAAAGCTCCAAACCAGCAAATTATTGCATGAATCTTAACAGAAAACTGGAAATTCCTTAACCACTATTATTTTTTCACATCCAGGTTCTTTTATATCACTTCTAGGAAACAGGGTCAGAAATATCCGCTGTACGTCACCACCTTTTTTCTTTTTCTGGTTTTTTTGAATGATTAGGAGGAGCAAGCAGAGAGTTTCTGATTTTATTATAATTTAAATGTAAGACTATCAAATAAGGAATATGAATACAAGCCATGAAAAATTGGCTCCAACACAAAATGTCAATAACAAAGAAACCAAAGCTAGGCTAAATTTTATAATAAATAAACAGGTGATTAGAACTAAATCTAAGCTTTGTACAAGCAAGAAATAGCGGACAGACCTGCAAGTTCTGAAGCATAATCATCCTGGGGTTGCTCCTCCGCAAATCTAAATTCCATGTTCCCAATATCTTGTAGCTCCTTAAATATCCACTCTTGAGGAGAAACTTGACGTAACAGCTTAAGATATTGATAAACAAATCCTATGATGTCCAAAACCTTCATACAAGAGTAGGAAAAGTTCAAATTCAAGGTAAATCAAGTACCGGTTTATCGACAAAGCTTGGCAATTGCAACTTTCAAATGTTCATGCCAACCAAAGGAAGATGTAAAACTCAAGAAATGGAGAAGATGGAGACAGAGATATCCAAGGAATCCAAAGACACAAAGGAGCTGCAGAAGTAAGGAAGATGATACAAGGAAACAACAAAAAAGAAAGACTTTTCTGTGTCTACATGCATATTCATGAAAGAGAAAGTGAATGAAAGAATAAATTTTTTTTCCTGATTTCTGAATTTTAATCATTAAGCAAAAAGCATCCAACACCAATGGATCTAACAGACACAACCAAAAAGCATCCAAAGCATTATGGCTTGAAACACAACTTGGTTAATAATGTCCTTGGAAGTTTCTTTTGTGAAGCAAAATCTTACACCTGACTATGAAGAAACAATTTTATACCTCCAGGGAAGCAAAGTCTATAGAGTTTGAAGAAAACAAACAACAACATCAAAAAGAAAAAAAAAATCTTTATAATAAGACTTTGTGACGAGCCAAAGATACTACCTTTTCCAAGCCAGAATCAGTGAGGTGTATTGACATGCTAAAGATATAAGCTAAAGAAGATCGACGCATTCCGTCATCACTAACCCCAGCAGACAGTGAAGTTACCCATCCTCTAGCTTTCAGAAAAGAATGCAAGCTTCCTCTGCCCTCTGCAAAGTTTAAATTTTGAGCTTACTAATAAAAATCCAATTTTAAAAACATTTGTCCAGTGGGATTAGGTGATATATAAGCTTCAGACTGATAGAAGGCAAGGGAAAATGTTTATAGATGCATGCAATAAGAGTGAAAACAACAGCTGATATTACTGCAAAACATCAAGGTACCAGGATTTCATTTCCCAATGCCCCTTGAGTAGAAGAGTCTAACAACATTAAATCATTAATATTTGATTGGTTTCTGTACTTATTAGACACTTTGTGCTTAGGAGGAAAAAGGAGTGTAACTCAACCAGATTCTTTCCTCATCGAGGCTCATCTTGAATCAAGTTCACGTATTCTCATTTCCCATCTTGAGCATGTGTATACACAAAAGGGAGCATCATGCACATAAAAATGAATAGAGACAAATAAAAAAAAGAACAAGCTTTCAATTAGGGTGACCCTTACTACAAGGTCAGCAGCATATCATACCATGACCTAGAAGATGGGCCAAATAATCTTCAGATTTCTTCAGATAATCATGACGAAGGCAAGGCAGTGTCCATGTCAAGTCAAGGATGTGAACATCTTTAACTGCCTCTAATCTATAAAGTTTACCAGTCTCCCAGATAGAACCAGCCACCTGAAACTTTGGACTCGTCTGAGGACCTTTTCTGACATTACTGAATAATTCAGTAACCCAACTCTCAAGCACATCCAGAGACTCTGCACATATAGTATCATCATAAGAAAAACTAGTAAAATAAATGCTATGCCACTATCAATGCACACAGCTTCCATCTCATCTAGAGCTACCATTATCTATACAACCAAGATTTCTATGGAATCTAAAATTATCAGCTGACATGAATAACTTAGCATGAATTGACTGTACTAGTAAATTTCAATTTTCTCATATCGAATCACATTCTAAGCAATAAAATTGGACAAAATGTCGTGAGAATCTCTGAAAAAGAAAAATACCTCCTCCAATTACCGCCAGTTTCATCAATCCACCGTGGTAGTAATCTCTATATAATGACAAAATCTGTTCCCGCAAATTTATTCCTCTTTCGATAGCATCATTGAGGCTCTTCCTATTGCCTTCCATGAAAGCAAAAGGAATAATTCAATTAACAAACACAAGAACCCCAAATAAGCAGCATTATAAAAGAAGACTTACCCCAACAAAATCTGTTAAATGGATGACCATGTGCAGATGTATGGCACTGGAGCTGCTGAAGACGACAAGCATCATTTTGCAGAACCTGGTTAAACTCTGCAACCATTTATCATCCATGTTTACATTATTAAGGAACAATAAACACACCAACAGCATAATGGGATTGGAAAGGATGGTGGAGCCAGAAAATAAGCTCCTCTTTGACAGGAAAAAAAGGGAATATAAGTCAGAAAAGTGAAGCATGCACCTGAATCCACTGCAAGTACCTCCCTTTCCATGGCTTCAGATTTCACGAGGGGGGAAATGAAAAACTGAGAAAACCTGACCAAGTGATAAAACTAACATAAACGCCTATAATTTTTTAAGCTTTGTTTAACACAGTAACGTGATGGCTTAATGAACCAACAATGAGAATAACGAAGTAGAGTTTGCACAGCATTATATAACATTCTATGAAGGAGAGAAATCATTCAACTATCCAAAAAAGAAAGAGGATAGAAGAAAGACTAAACAAGAGCACGCATGAATGAAGTGATTACAATGATGTCAGAGAAGAGACAGCCATATTAAACATCACAGATTTCCACTACTGTTACAAAGATAGAAATAGTGCACGTGTTTCAGTTGCATTAAGCAAATCAATGTCTTTTCTTTCTCCTTTTCTTTTAAGTTGTTTATAGTAAAGAACTGGAATTTTTTACCAAAATTGAGTTAGAACTAGCAAAATATGCCTCGCCATCATACTTAAGTATGAAATTTTAGGTAAGGATAGCCATTACTGACAATAAGAAGATGAAATATGCTAGAGAATAGCATCAGGGAAGACCACAATCTGTCTAATTATAAACTGAGTTACCTTTGCAAGGCACCCCTGAGAACCTCACGCTTGACTTCAAAATGGTAGCATGTATACTCCGCTTCTGTATATGCATTTGATGAGCCACCATGCTTGGACAAATAACTATCATACTAGAAAAGAAAAAAGTCAAATTGGCAGACCAGACCATATCAAGTTTAAGTTGCATATCTCAGGATAAATTTTGCATTTTATTAATCAAGTTGTTATTAAACATGATAAGAAATAAAATCTTTTGAAGCACAAAAATCCAGTGGTCAAGAATGTGAATGAATCAGGAAGAAATGTTTCTCCACCCTTGTTAAGCAAGGCCAAACAACGAATTACCAAGCAAACCATCTCCAACATTGTAAACAAAGGATATATCTCATTTTCCACTAAGGCACCTAAATTTTGAACTTGAAATTGTGTGTTGGCTCTGAAAAGCAGTGAAAGAACTATTCTTACCGGCTCTTGTCTCTCTCTCCCTCTCCCGTTAAGCTCAAATCTATTAATTGTTAATAAGAACAGTGAACAAACCTCATTTTCATCTGGAAACTCAGTACTCCCCATAAACAGCATGTGTTCTGCAACAAACATAGAAACTGTGAACACTAGTAAAAAGCATAGCTTAATACTACAATGCAGCAGTCAGGTCTCAGAGACTCCAGTATGGAACGAAAATAAACACGACGAAAAGGCATAACTATACCTAGAAAATGCGCCAGACCCTGCGCATCAACTGGGTCTGAAAAGCTCCCCATCGCCACACACATTGCCGCAGCTGCCTGCCAAAAGACAGAAAATAAACCCAATCCTAAGACTAGAAAAAAATATAAAATAAAAAAGGTTAGCTAAAACAGTAACTTGCTTGACCAGTCGACACTGACCTTCTTCTGAGACGAAGAAGAAGAAGAAGAAGACTCCTTTCTTTTCATTCCTTCACTATCTTCACCTTCATCTTCCTCCTCCTCCTCCTCTTCTTCTTCATC
>MUZT01027125.1:0-11188 GCA_002156105.1 Passiflora edulis | reverse complement strand
AAAAATTTGGCATTTGGAGCCAAGTGGATGTCTTGCTTATCTTTATAGATTTGAAAAGCTGTGTTTGTTTTTGCTAATCTACCTCATTGCCAAGAAAATCGACAAATTCGTAGAATCATGGATGAAAAAGCAGTCAAGGATCTTCTAAAAATCAACATACAGGGCTTCAGTATATAGATGGAGAGTAATTCAGATCTTTTCTAGCTTTCCCTCAAAAGAAGTCTCAGAGGTGCATTCTTAGGAGATATATGGAGAGACTGCAAGGTTTTCTCGTTTTTGACCAATACCTTTTGTTTCACTTGGTTTCTTGATGATTAGAAGTTACCTTATCCTCTTTTCAAATTCCAGACATGCACACACCCACATCAGCTGTGAGGTCAAGGAATACAATTTTATAACCACCACGTAAAATCTTCAAAAGTCAGTAGGATATGCTTCAAGTATCAAATTCAGAAATTAGCAGCTAATATTGATTTCTGATTATACAAAGATGAAAATGAAAGCAATCCAACATAAACAATGAAGACAGCCTAAACAAAACATGCATGTCACAGCAAAATCACTGACCACATCTGATCTTTCTGTGCTCATTTGCAAACACTTTTACAAGCTCCCCCTGGAAAAATTTGAAAATGAAGGTTATATCAGACAAACAAAAAAAGAACTGAAAAGAAGAAGTAACCTTAAAAATTCCACATAGCCATTAAATGTAGACCTGAAACAAGAAAAGACACTACAGCACATGGAATTTGGTGGACAACAAACTTAAATCAGTCCGTGTCATGTGTTGAAACTTGATTATTCATGAGCAAGATGAGAGGGGGAAGATTTTAAACAGAACATGCCTGTAGACCTGTGTCTGGCCGGTAACAAACACCAAAATTCATTTCTTTTATTGCGGACAAAATACACAGTAAGGGTTCCAGAAATAAGAGCCACTTTATGAACAAAGGAAGTAAGGAGATCCAGGAGAAAAAAACAAATAGAAGGATTGAACATAGAAGAGGTAGCAACTAGTTCCCTATATGTTTCTTCAAAGAAAAGGTATCTTTAATCCAAGGCTTTAAATTCTAACCTTTATCACTTAGTCATCTCCCAACTTGAGAAACTAAGAATATGCAATTAATATAAGACAAATAAATCTATTTTATTCAACAGTAGAGAACTTCTATATGTAAGTTTAAAACTTAATATAAGACAAATCAAACTAAATCCCATTGAAAACTAACTAACAGAGCCTAAAAAATCAAACTACATTGTAAGGAAAACTAACCAACAAAACCTCCTTCCAAGACAAATTGTCTACGCTTCATTCCATAACTTGAAAACCTAGAAGGAATTTTATGCAGGAAAAAGGACACAGCTTCATGAAGAGTAAACTATTAATTAATTACTTGCAGTAACTGACTAATCTAACAGAAGGGCTACCTTGCGTTTCCTGTCATCTAGAGGCTGGACTTCTATAGCCAGATAAGTATCAACATCATCAGCAGTAACAAGATAGGTTGGTTGTTTTGCACCTGTAATTAGAAACTCTTGTTTAAAGATTCTGAGACAGTGAAAGAATGAACTCGCACAATTCCTTTTTAAGAAAGGGAGAAGATAGCGAACCTTTAATAAAGTTTAACAGAACCATCTTAAGTAACTAGAAACTCTTGTTTAAAAGAGTGAAACAGTGAAAGAATGAACTCACACGAATCCTTTTTAAGAAAGGGAGAAGATAGCAAACCTTCAATATAGTTAACAGAACCATCTTCCATGTGCCGTACCCACTGCCAGGCCAACAAAAAAACACGATCATGACTCCATAAACCACTTAGGGAATAGACAGCCATAATGTTCAAGGCATCATCCAATCGACTCTGACAGCATGTACTGACAGATGGAAAACAACAAAATGATCTAAAAGCTTCACCTCAAAATTACAACTGGTTGTTCCATTGATAGAGTATCCACAGGCCTGGAGTTCTCGTCCTGGAAATGATTCGCCTGAAATTTGGAGGCCCTCTATGGCCGGCAGTGGATCATCATCTGCAGCTGCATATCATAATATGTAGAAATGAAGATCAATAACAATGGAAAACTGGATTCACTTGGAGAAAACTAGGCCAGGCTTCTAAGATCACGACAATCTCACCCTCAGAAAAAGAAGAAGAAGGTTCTTCAAGAACAGGGGGAAGGTAAGGAGAATATGAAGAGCTTGGCTCATCAAGGGAAGTTGAGTAATGAGAGTTTCCTGCTCCCCAATGATGTGGTTCTCTCTCATTCTGGTGTCTCTCTGCTTCTGGATCATCCATCTCACTGTTGCTGACAGTGTCACGAAATATGACTTGCTTATTAGCTGTTTCCTCTCCACTGCGTATAGCTTGAGTTTCATCCCTATTAACCGTAATCGGTGTTGGTGAGTCATGGGTGAGGGTACTCCTGGAGAAAAGCCCGATGAACTGGATCAAACTAACTTTAAAAACTAAGAAGTAATTGCATAACTGTCCTGGAGATCAGAGGATGAAGCTTAGCATGAACGATTAATGAATAAAAATAAGATGGATCTTTAAAGATACAACATAAAGAGAGAAGGGACGGACGAGTGACAAAAAAAAAAGAAAAAGGTTTGCATCATCTAATCATTCAGTAAATGAATTTTGGCGCTAGTGCACAGCTATAGCTATCATCCAACCTATTTTGAATACAGTCCATATCATGGAATAAGTTGCGCCAACATGAATGACATATCCTTCTGCCCACCACAGCTATATTCATCTTCACCAAAATATCCAATACCCAAACCTATCTGAAATTTAAGCTTCCAGAGAGCATCACTATTAGCAAATGACCATTTCTCACATCTCCATTCCCACTGGCAAAAGGTCAAAATCTTTCTGATCCAACAAGGATCATCTTGATAATTTCAGCTCTAGAGAGAAATTAAATATCATGGGTGATAGATTGTTTTAAAAAAAAAAAAGTGTTATATGATATGGAGGCTAAAGAGCAAAGTAGACCAGCTGGTGATGAATACCATGTCCCAGGGAATCTATTATTTCACTTTCAAGAAAAATGCATATGCTTAAATATAAGGAGGCTATTCCAAACCTATAGCTATTCTAAGAGAAAAAAAAGTTCTCCATATTACCAGTCAACAAAACAGTTTGTTGTTTGCATAAACACAGGCACCTAAACTTACTCTGCTAGGCACTCTACTGATTGCCTGGAGCATCTATTTATGAGATCATATCTCCGAACTCCATAGAGTACTAACATGTGTCAAAAAACGACCATAAACAGAAGCAAGGAAAAAAGTAATTCTTCAATCTCTAATTTGGATATGGAAATTATTCATTATATGCTGTTATATCACAGAACTAAGAAACAATGCATAAAATAGGGTAGCATGGCCAGAAAGGAAGTCATTCCAGAAAGGCTCTTAACAAAATTATGTGCAGTACCAACTTATCTGTCACATAACAAATTATGAGAACTACATCATCAAAGAAGATAAAACTACAGAAACATTTGTTTTAAGATAGAAACACGAGCATAACTTTACTGGTTAAACATCCAAGATAAATTTCTAAATGTCAGACCACATCATGGACTGTGTAAAAGAAAATTTACCTTTTGGTACATAACTTAGTATATAAGCAATTCCTTTCACTCTTATCAGGGAATAAAAAACACTCTTACAAAGCATAAACCTGTTAGTATTGCTTCTTAGACAAGTATATTTTTAAAAGAAAAGGAATTATATGACTTACAGACTTACCACAAAGTTCAAGCAAGAAGGTGAGAACATTCCTTCCCAATATCAGCAAAGGAAACACCAGAAGAACTCCCAAATAAAGAGCACCAAAGGAACATAATAATAAGACAAGATTTTGATCTCTCAATGAGCATTTTCTAAACATAATGCACTACCAAACACCTAATATCAGAGAGAATCTTAAAAGACAACCTTGTACACACAAACAAAAGGCAAAGGAGCTTGTCCAGAACGACACATGAACAATGTTCAATCCCTTGTGCAAGAAATAGAGGCAAACAATCACACTAGAAAATCCTGGAGACCCTTGACACTTTTAGGCCTGTTGAAATCCTTCATGAATTTTTGGTCTTTGAATCATTTACCATAGGAAGAAAATTTCTCTCCTACTGTCTCCATCTTACAAGATATCCAAAACAGGCGGCTCAAGGTCTCTACACAATTTACATGATATACACCAAATACACTTTCCTCATCAGGCTTTCTTAGAAACTAGTAGTAGTAAGTTAAGTTGTAGACCTTCTTAGGCACCTTAACTTCCAGGATGAAGTTCGAGAACAAGAAAAGTGAGAAAAGGAAAATTTGCAAGACAAATTCCAAATAAACAAGAATAGTCGAACAACAATATGACAAGCAAGCAGGCAATTTTGGTACAACAGAGTATGTTCTCAGTCCCCAAATTCACTCAAAAACAATCATTCCACACCACTTCCTGTTCCCTAGACAGTTTACTAAAACATAGAAATAACTAAGAACAGTAAGAATAGCCTCTACCAACGACGTTCTCATGTATGCATACCACTTGCAAGGACTACACATTTCTAGTTTTTATGGGACTCCTTGAATATCACTTTTCATTCTTGACAGTAACTTTGTTTTTATGTCCAATAAAAACTGGTATCATTCTCTTTCACCTTCTCCTCTGTTCTTCTCCCTGACCACATATCCTTCTTTTTCGTGCGTTATACATTACTGGAAAAATGTGAAACAAATGGCCATGTGATAAAACAATACAGAAAAAGAAAGCAAGAACAGAAGAGAAGGTTCTTAGCACTCATACTATAATAGTGCATACTTTTCTTTAATCTCTTTGGATAAGGACACACTTAAGATGTCTTATTTGCTCTGAAAAAAAAACAGACAATATGACCAACAAACATAAGAATTTAACGAAAACAGAACCCACCAACAAATGAAGATGGTTGCAATTTGTACATTCAGTTCACAGAAGCAGTCTCCATTTGACCTGGCTCACCTGCTTGCAAGAGGTGAATACCTCCCTACATCATCAGAGTCCAGATTTCTCGAATTGGTTTCACCCATACCACTCTGATAGTGACTTGCTAGATCCCAATCCGTTGTTGCGTGAGTATCAGAATTCATTGGTATCTTTCCATGAGAATATGGTCGTGGCACTAATTCAAGCCTATTTTTATTCTGGCATAAAATAATAGAAAGTAAATGAAACTGCGAGGAGCCTATAGACAAAACTACAGGAACAAACATACCATTGTTAATGCAGCACCAATGGAATGAGATGGTGACTGTGGACCAAAATTTGAATGGGGTACATCTGAATGCCAAGGAGCCAGTTGATATTGCGACTCCTTTAGCTTTGACTAAGACCAGGGAAGAACACATTAATGCAATTCAGTCATGGAAGAAACAGTAAGCAGTACAAGAAATAATATTGGAAATGTGTTTGAATTGTCATAAGAGCATAACGTACCTCACTATGGATCAGTTTCTCCTGCAGATGTCTGAATAGTACCTGCAAGAGAGAGCTAAGCGCTGAGCAATATGAATCAAATTTTACAGCATGCAAAGATGAATAAGTAAATAAAAATAACAGTACTGAAAAGAGGTAGAAATCCAATAGCTTCCCGACTCAATGATTGCTTTGAGCACAATTAATATCCTGACTTCACTGCAGAACTAAGTATCACCTCTAGTCTCCGGAGCAAATAGTCCACAAAAGGGGAAAAAATTAGGTACAATTTTGACAACCTCAAGCTCTCTTTTTAAGAGGATATCTTAATCTAGCATATTTCATATCTCAAGCACCCGACACAGCCCTGTGCCTGTTGCTATCCTGGAAAAGACCCTGCTCCCCTTTCTTGACAGTACTAAGAGTTGTCTTTTAGCAGCAATACATTTGCTCAATTATATCACCTGACAATATGAGCGTACTAGTCCAACAAGATGTTTCATGCCTTATGTCAAAAAATCGCATTAAGATTGGCTCAGACAAGATAGTTTCAAACCATTTAGCAGGAGCCTGAAATCCAACTGCATATGAATGAGGAATAAAGAGGTAGATTTAAGCCTTCAAACAAAAAATAGTGGATGATGTTTGGCAAAGCTTAAATAATGTATTCATATTTACATTACAGTATTTTTTGTCTTCCTCATTCATTACAGTATTTTTTGTCTTCCTCATTCAGGTATATGGTAACTTTAGTTGCAGAAAGGGGCAACCAAGGACATGAAAGATGCCCAGATAGAAGGAACTTTCTCGCTTTTCTGAACTCTAGCCTAAAAAACGGCATCTGCGCTCAAATCCTTCACTATAGCAATTTAAACAACCAGTAATCTCTGCAGTTATTAAATGACAATTTTTAATGTTCTACCCACCAACCAACCAATTAAATAAATATGCATGGATCTTGATGTACTAATCAGGATCGTTTTAGCAAGAGTAGCATAAACTAAAACTACTCGAATTTCCAATGGATAGAGAGAGCCAGATCAATAATAAGCATAGGCTAACTGTGAATATCGATCATCTGTACCTTCAGAAACTTAGCTCCAAATCAATATTTGCACTTGAATGCTCAAATAAGATTTTTCTGTTAAATTTCACTAAATTGCTGGTCTAAATAGCTCATCCACCTATGATTGGCATCAATATGCCTCCCTGCCTATAGGAAATTTGAATGGTTGTGCTCACACTGCTTCTTACTACATCATTTAAGAATTTTTTGATAGCACATCCTCTCTAAGTTGAGTCATATCCAATCTGATCTCAAACAGGATATAGCATCATAGAGACATAAAATATTACAGTTCTAAAAATCATTCTGTACTGACCTTAATGTTGCTAACAATGGACTGGGCATCAGGCACAGGTGGCTGCAAAGAATACTCTGCTAGAAGAGGCAGCAAGGATGATACGAACATAGATCTTTCTTGCTGTGCAGCCTACAAGAGCCGATATTAGAAATTGAAAGTTAAAAGAAATGCAAAGATAAAAGAAAGAGCATACAAGCAGTAGTTCAAAATTTGCACAACCGCACAATTCACAACAAAAATATACTCACACATATGCATCCCTGCATGTGTATATAATAGACAAATGCAATTTTACTTGCATTTCGAAATCTAAATTAAAGAATTGCACATTTTTGGCCTCATTGTATAAGGCTCTGAAGCATAATGAAGAAAAAGTTGCACAACTTTCCAACTCTGTGAGAAATATTTTTTTCTAAATCATGAGTTCTATTTAGCCCACAGCAATAAACCAATAAAATGAACCTCCATTAGTACCACCATAAGAAGAACTTAATTTTTGCCAGCCAAAGGAGATAAAATAACTCTAGATAATTCAAGACATTAGGAAATACAAGAAGAGACGGCAATGCAACTCCATAGCACAAGAACATGAAAACACAAATAACAAGTGTCCTATTGCATATAACAAATCATCAGCTTTTTCAGTGAGCAGAAGTGGTTCAAATGAAAATGGTGAGTTTTACACTTTGTCTAGTTCTTACAAGTTTGCAACAACAACAGCTACAAGGAGCCTAATATCAGAATCTACTAGAAACCTTGAACATGTTGGAAGAGTTCTGAAGAAAATGCAAATCTTTTGCATCAAGGGGACCTCTTGCAACACAGGGAATGTAAGAGAGCAAAGCATGCATTAACCAAGATTCTTGACAAATATAAGACCTTTATCCAGGCAACGATGATTGCCACCAGAAAGAAAATGTTGATCTTCGAATTGTGGTTGAAATTCTTCACAGATATGATATTTATCAATATGTTATGTTTCCCGCAAGAGAGATGGCACAGATATTTATAAATGAAGAAATAATTTATCCAATAAGATCCTGAAGCTGTTAAAGAGATAACTCAAGCTAAATTGATAGTGACAATCTCACAAAAAGAAAAGGGAGAAAGAAGAGAGTAACAACATTTGCATTTTTCTAGGTTGAAAAAAAATCTCATACAAACTGTACCAGATATATAAGCAGAAATTAAAGCACCTTACAAAAAAAAAATATTCTGCATGAGAAACAACATGCATCAAAAACAAGGACACCGGAAAACTGAATACCAAAGATTTGCTAAAGCTGAAAAGGGAATTTCAACTTCATAAATAAGATTGATTAAATCTTTCAGTAAATAGAGTATACATCTAAGCACTTAATATAAAAGAATGCAAATTCACAACCAAAAGAGATAAAAACCAACCACATATGGTACTTGCCTGTAATTCATATGTAAGACGTATGTTTTCCTCAATTATGTCCTGCCTGTATGAGAGAGCTTTGGATGCGGCGTCTACCAGATCTTGTTGTTGTTGATCAAAAGCCTGTTGGCAAGGAGGTCTATTAGAGTTGCAAGGAACAATTCCATACAGAATAAAAATTAGATCCAAAATGCTAGAAGACACAGGAGACCTCGATGTGAAGATAAGAATTGGAAAGAGAGTTACACCTACCAGCCGCATATAAGCAATGCGCTTCTCAAGAACATATTTTTCATTTCGTATTTGGGCTTCCTATCAAGAAGCATCAATTGTTAGGCGATTCAGTTACATAGGTTGCGAAGAAACAGTGAAGTACATGTCATCTAACACATCAAGACTAATTGCTATATCTTACTTTACCTTAACTGAATAGTCAACAAGATGTCTCCTTAACTGCATTATCTCTTCCTCATGTTCTTCAACCTTAACAAAAAAATCCTGCACAGATAACATATTTTCAGCTTATAAAGCAATTTGTTCATTTGAAAAAAAACAATGAAATAAAAAAATACTGAAAAACCATCCATGATTATATATGTGTATACCTGCTTCCAAAGGCCATTTTGATTATTTACTCCAGCCATTTGCATTAACCCACCTGCAGACAAATTATGATGTGGGTCTTGTTCTCCCTCTGTTTTATACCTGAGAGAAAATAGGATGGATTCAAACACAAAACACAGCATTTTCTACAATGAATTATCTTTTATCTTTTACAAGCAACCACCTGTTAGGGGAAAAAGATGCTGAGGATGGTGAAGAAAAACCAGCATGATCTGCGCCACCATGAAATGCCTTCAATGTCCCATTGGCCTTATTAGGATGGCTTTGCACATTGCTTTGCATGATATGACCATCCCTGCCAGACTTTAAATCTTGATGGAGAACAAGCATACTTGATGGCTCAATCCTAGAAGGGATATCAAGGCTCTTGATCTTATCTTCTTGACCAATTGCAGAAGGAACTGATCGACGAACCCTCTCATCCCATGGATCATCAAAATGAGATGTTTGGACAACCGTTGAGTCATCAAATTTCTGCAGTTAGGAGCAGATGAAATGGTGTGAACAATCTAATGATCAGTGGCCAGACTGACCTAAAACCATTATATCTGCATGTACATGATATAAGTTCTTGCATTTTATAAAAGAGGTTTGGCTAAATAGATTTTTCTAGTAATAATCATAATATAACCTCAGCAAACATAAATAAACAAATAAATGTGCTGAGGAAAAGAATAGGTAGAATGTCATGAAAACATGTGACGTCAACAATGACATAATTCCATATGTTAAGCATACACTAGAACAAATTATAGCAAACAGATAACTGAATATGCTCCTTGGGGTGACTCTGGAATAAATAGCACTTACATATTTCTCCAGTTGCTTAATCTTGTTCTCGAGTTCAGCCCTTAATCGTGCATTCTCTTCTGCCTGAGGAGAAAATAGAGTGGTCATCATCCGGTAGTGACAAAGGATTATCTTTCTATTTAGTGCTATCTTCCATAATGAGAAGGCTAAGAAAAAGCAGTGGAGGATAAAAGTGAACCTTAATTCCAATTAAAAATGGAATAGATGTAGTTACACTTGGACCAAAGCCAATGACCCAAAAAGGAGAAGAGGGTGAAAAGAAGAGGACCTGTTGCTTGATAGTAGCCTCAGCTGCTTCGACAGCTTTCATGACCTGAAACAAGCTGTCGTTATTGTTGCCGTCGCTGAGATTGTGCATGTTGCAATTGTCTGATGAAGAAGATGAATCATGGAGGCCTAACCCCGATATCTTCTCAGCTAATTTTGATTCATTCCCATTCTCCATCTTATATTGCCTAAATCTAAAAACAACGCAGGAAGAAGAAATGCACACACAAACATGACACCAGTTAGTTGATTGAAAATTTGGCTTGCCTCTGCCTCATTCATCGGGTTTCTCCCCCCTCCTAGTATAACTATAAATAGAAATAGAAACAAAGAAACTCCTTCATTTCATTTAAGCACTCAGAATACATACAATACTGGTGTACACAGAAATTTAAAAAAATAAAAACAACAATCCTACTCTTCAAATGAAGAGATGAAAACAGATGCTTGATTGCAACAACCAATAATTTAAGGATTTGATTAAGACAAATAGGTGTTTTACAGACTAGACGAGACAACCATTTCCTATTATCAATGATGGCTTTGCTTTGCCCGCACCATCTTTCTGTGTTTTTTCTTTTCTGAAGTAGTTCTCGATATTGAATTTTCTTTAGCATCTACATGGTTTATATAGACTGCCTGCTTGGTTGCCTTGAAATGGTAGTATTCATGTAATAATTTGGGTAGTAATATAGAAGAAGAAACCATAATGCATTTCTCAGTGATTTTTCATCAAACAGCTTGAGAAGAATACTAGAGCGCACACAGAACCGATCACTCGAAAAGACAGAAAGATATTTCCATCAAGAAACAATTGGTGTGCACCAATCCCAACATGATATCCGATCCGAAAAGGTACTAGAACCAACTCTTGCTCGTTTCTTAATTCCTACCGAGCCAGAACTTGCTCCAGACACTAAACCCACCAAAACAGCTGATCAAAGCTCAAAATGACGGGAGGGCTGAGGTGAGAGAAAGATGGACGTTCCTTTAACCCCATTTATGTACTTACAGATAAAATTTGATTTGGACAAAATAAGAGAAAAGAAAAGCAGGGATCGTATATGTTACACTAAAAGTGTGTTACCCGAAGATTCATGTAACACTTAGTTAGGAAAAATTAAACAATCACAGGAGACTTTAGAGAAAAACAAATCAATAAGAGCTTGAGAGTTTCACCTGATGGGATGACAGAGGATGGGATCTCACCAAGCTGGATCTAACGCAGGCAGGTGATCGTCGTCTTCAGACTA
>MUZT01027031.1:0-11535 GCA_002156105.1 Passiflora edulis | reverse complement strand
GCTTCACGGGTATAGGATATCGAGGTCGGTGCCAAATGCAGTGTTGAGTAATGATTGGTTTAATGATGACACCAGGTTTAGGTCGCAGGAGGATGAGCTCAACTTCGTTCCGTCGGGAATTCCTCCTCTGCGTACAAGAGAGGGTAGAAATATGATCTTTTTTTGTTTTTTGCTCAGTCTTCTCTGCTGGGCCAGGATAATAACTGAAGTTCAATTTCGTTGCTGGCTTTTCTTTTTCTTCTTTGTTTTGGGCAGGAGAGGATAAGAGTGTGAACTACTCTAGTTCTATTACGAGAAGACTAATGACTCCCCGATCACCAAGTGCAAATGCTTTCGAGAGTGCAGGGGATTCTGATGATGATGAAACAGTGCTTGCAAATGATGATAATACTGTTGTCAATTATGGGACCATGGATTCTGCTGCTTATTACGTGAGTCAATATTTGCGTCTCATTAATTACCTGTCAAGCCTATCGATTTTTTATTGCTTCAATATATTCTTTGCGACTTATAGATATTATGTATAATATCTTTGTTGGTTATGAAATTTCAGAATGTTGATACAAAATTTCAAAACTCCTCTGTTCTTAGAGATGGCAGTGCAAACATTGCTCAAGAACAGGATAGTGGAACCACTCCAGCTGATGCAGATGCCAGTGCTGAGCCATATGTCAACAGAAAGGTAGATTCGGCTTCCGTGAGCCTTGTGGAGAATGATCTTGCTCTTGCCACTGCAATTTTACCTCTGAGGACAAAGCTTCACGGTATTCTAATTTGACTCGTTACTGAAGATAATTTGTATCACTTTTATCAATGTCCATTTTGATAATTGTTTGCTGGAGGCAATGGCAATGTCTTATTGTTCCATTCCTTACAGTGCTTAGTCATGGCCCGATTTGGAAAATAAGATATTTGAAGAACTGGTTTGAAATTAACCATTTGCAGTTGGTGATCTTTTGCACTTATTTGACAAAATTATTTTTCGATGCAAAAAATAAGTCTGATAAACTTATCTGGTTAGAACTCTAGTAACTAGCAGATGTTCCCTTTCTGCCCAGAGTCAATAACTGCAGAAGAGGAAGAAGTACGCAAGATGATTTGTGAATGCTTGGATTTGCGAGATCGTTATGTTTTCAGGGAACTAGTTGCTCCATGGAAGAGAACAACTGCAGGAGAGTGTACTTCATCTGGAGCTAAAGCCAATCCATTTCACTTTGAAGCTGTTCCAGCTAGCGCAGTGAGTATTTTCTGTGGAATATTTTTGGTTCCATAGGCCATTTTTTGTTTATTTGTACTAAAGTGAGTTTGTTACCTTTTGTACTGAGTTTTGCTTTAATCTTGTGTTCTTTTCTAATTCCTCTGCAGCATCACTTTAGGATGGAAGATGGTGTTGTACATGTTTATGCCAGTGAAAATGGTAAGCAGTAAAGGGACTTCGTTTAGTGTATTAATTTTCTTAGTGTGAAAAAATGGGTAGCCTGAAAATAGTTTGTTCTGTTTCTTTAACGAATTGTCTGAGACTTATTTATTCCATTTGGTTAATGAAACTTCTTTTTTTAAACTTTGACATTTGAATTTTCTGTACATTTGATTAATGAACTGCTTTTGATTTTATCAAAAAAATAACAAAGAACTGCTTTTGAAATTTCTACGTTTGAACTCTCAATCAATTTCTGTCTTGAAAAGTTTATTGTGAGTAATTCAGATATAAATGAATAAATTCATCTTGAAGGATTCTGTCGAAATCTAGACGGTACCTTAGAAACCTCTAAGTGTCTAGATGGGTGTATGGTCTCTAGTTTGGATCCTTGAAATCTTGTTAATACGAAATGAAAAATAAATAAATCATGCAGCCAAGATATTTGCACCCAGTAGTCAAGGGCTCTTTTTTTCATTTTTTTAAAAAATTTTTGGCACAAGGTTTCATATAACAACTGAGGACCATAAAATGATTATTGATCTCTGGTGGTGCTTCCTTCCTGGACTGCTCTCCATTATGATCCTGAAGCTCAGCTGCCTGTTCAGCTGGAGTTATTTGCATGACCTCTCTTTTGCTATATTTTCAACATCAGAATCTGTTTTCTTCGCCCACTTTACAGAAGAAAACAATACTGTCAACATGTGAGCACTGGGAGGAATGAGCTAACGGTACTCAAAATTGAAAAGATGTTAATGTAGCTACGGTTACAAAGTATAAGAGAAGCTTATTGAAGGTAGATGAGAAGCAATGAAATGGAAATATAAGAAAGCAAGTGATATCTCATAGCCTGATACCACACTAAAAGCTGAAAATATGAGAGCATGTATAATTGTCTAATCAAATTTTGTGGCTGTTATTGCCTGAGTTGAACATTGTTTCATTTTCCAAAACATATCCTTTTGTTCCTATTGATGTAAGAATTTAATGGCTCTTCATACACTGTCATGTATTTGGATGGTTGTTTAGCTGATCGTATTCTTCTGAAACTCAGATACCACAGAACTTTTCCCTGTTCCTAGTGCAACAACATTTTTCACCGATATGCATCACCTTTTGAGAATCATGTCTATTGGAAATGTTCGTACAGAATGCTATCATCGGCTACGATTCCTTGAGGAGGTAGTTTTTGTTAAACTTTATCTGAGCTGTTTTATTTGCTTCAGCCTGTGTATCATACTGATGTCTGAATGATACAGAAATTCCGCCTTCATCTGTTAATAAATTCAGATAAAGAGTTCCTAGCTCAGAAGGGTGCACCCCACCGTGATTTCTACAATATCAGAAAAGTAGATACACATGTGCATCATTCAGCTTGCATGAACCAGAAGCATCTCCTGCGCTTCATCAAGTCAAAGCTAAGAAAAGAACCTGACGAGGTATGTTCTGATGTTCCACCAGTCCATGCATTCAGCTGGTTGGATTGATATAGTAACAAGTGCTGTTACCCTTTTGTCTTCTTCTTCCTTTTTTCTTTTTAAATCCTCTTCCTTAATTTCCTTTGATTTGTCAGGTTGTGATATTCAGAGATGGAAAATACATGACACTGAAGGAAGTATTTGAAAGTTTGGACTTGACTGGGTATGTATAATATTTAGTTTGTGAATTTCCTCTTCCAGGGATTGCTTGATCAGTGTCATGACTCGTTGACTTTTCTTCCCAGGCATGATTTGAATGTTGATTTGCTGGATGTTCATGCCGATAAGAGTACCTTCCACCGGTTTGACAAATTTAATCTTAAATATAATCCGTGTGGACAAAGCAGACTCAGAGAAATCTTCTTAAAGCAGGATAATCTCATTCAAGGTCAGCAAATTATTTCCGATAGTTTGTTTGTACCTGATGTGATCTTGAAGTTGATTGCTAGTCTCCCAATTGATTATGAGGGGAAAGCTATTTATTGCAGGTCGTTTCTTGGCTGAGGTAACAAAAGAAGTTTTATCAGATCTTGAAGCTAGCAAATACCAGGTTTTCTTTCTCTCTTGGATCTGATGATTGCATTCTTTCTATTCACCTACTTTTATCTGTTGATCATACTTTAGCTTCCACTCCTTCATACATATCATTCCACGAACCAGATTGTTTTTATTTGAAAGAATCATGCTGTTTCAACTTGACAGAACTCATTATGAAGTGCTTAGCTGTGTGCGTATTTTGTTTCTTGAAAAATCAGAGTGAACCTTGAATTATAGTTGCTACCTTTACAACTTTGAGATGGAGCAGAAATTTCCTGTTATAATTATAATATCCACTAGTTTTGAATTTTAAGTGGTTTATGTCTGTATTAGTTTATGTGTCACTCTTCAAATGTTGCATGAACTGATTTAGGAAGCAAAAACAATTGTCAGATATGAGGTCTGTGCAGTTAAATTGCTCTACTAATTTGAAATCTGAAGAAATGATTTCAAGGGTCAATAATCCTGTAATTGCAGACTTATGCCACTATAGTTTGTTGCATGCCATAAGATAAGTTTTTTAATAAAGATTTGATCGTAGTTAACAGTTATGAGTGACTTCCTTGTTTTTTTATAATTGAATATAGAAAATCTGCAGTCGAGGAACATATTTATAGAAATTGTTTTTGAGAAATTGAGTAGTTATCATTTGCTCTATTTTATTGTGGCTGAAAATTTTATGTAATGATTGTCTATTGGTGTATTTGTGTACTTGCTCATTTGGTCTCTATGAAAGTCTTCATGGATTCATTATAACCATCCAAAGCTGCTTTGGAGCCTTTTGAATTTGGTGTCTAAGCTGTAAGGTGCAAATGGAAAGAAAAAATAGTTGCGATAATACTATCACTAACACTTTCAACCTGTCTCATGCATTGAAAACCTTTCTTCTGCAAGTAGTTTGCTTTTGTGGTTTGAAGAAATACTTCTCCCTTCCAATGTTGCTACTTTGCTGCTGGGCCACATTCAAACATTATGTTTCTTGGCTGATTACTCTACATGTCTTCTACCACAAACCACTCATTGCACTTAATACACTCTGTTAACTGTTACCCTATGATTTGATATCTAAATTTGCTTTTCTTTTGATTCTAAATTTGGATAATAGACTGTTTGTGAATGATTATGTTATTTTGTTGATTTTCTACATGTTACAGGTTTACAAAATGTTAATCAAATAAATAATTTGTTACAAGTTCAATTTTATTTGAAAATTTGTCTTTACCTTTCTTTCTGCATCCCTTCCTTTATCATAGTCCTCTAAAAGTAGTTGGAAGATTAGCTTGTTTGCAATATTTTTGATAACGGCAAACCACAATTTTGTTGTTTTTTGTAATAAAAAATTGGTTGTACTATACTTTCAGATGGCTGAATACAGGATATCCATATATGGGAGGAAACAAAGTGAATGGGACCAGCTGGCTAGTTGGTTCGTCAACAATTCGATCTATAGTGAGAATGCTGTTTGGTTAATCCAGGTTATTCAGTCTTTTGTCTATCCTTCTGGTACCTGCATGATTTTGTCTATTTGAATATTCATCCAGGGTGCATCTTGTTATATAAGGCTCTTCTTTGCTGGCATAATTAGTAAACAAAGTATTATGGACAGAATCTTATCTTTTTAAAGCTGTATTAGTTTAGAGGTTCTGAGACCCACTCTGGTTTGTTAATGAAGTGCCTGCTTTTTATCGTCGATAGGACTAGACTATTGTCTTTACATAAGGAACAATCGGTATAAAACTTTCAGTCAATACCATGATATTGTGAAATAGTTTTATTTTGGGACTTTTGTTGGATCCGAAGTATAATAGAATTGGACAATCTGTTATAGAATTGGACTTGTGTAAACCACAAGTCCCCTAGTATCAGCAATTTCTTGTCCCCAGTTTCATGAATTTGCATTGAGCTCTTGTGCTTTGTGCCTTTATCTTCAATTTATTTCTTTTACGTCAATATGCAGCTGCCACGGCTGTACAATGTGTACAAGCAAATGGGAACAGTTAATTCCTTCCAGAACATTATTGATAATGTATTTATACCACTTTTTGAAGTGACAGTCAATCCAAGCTCTCATCCTCATCTACATATGTTCCTAATGCAGGTAAGTTTTTTTTTTAATAAATTTATTTTGTCTTAGCTTAATATGGTGTCATCATAATTCTATAGCTTTGTAGATTTTAGTCTGTCTGCAGGTCTTTTCTCTAGTCACATAATTATCATTTTACTTTACACAGGTTGTGGGATTAGATATGGTCGATGATGAAAGCAAACCTGAAAGACGTCCAACCAAGCACATGCCGAAGCCAGCTGAATGGACCAATGAATTTAATCCAGCATATTCCTATTATACTTATTACTGCTATGCAAACTTATATACCCTTAATAAGGTTTCTCCTTTGCTGGTTTTTTGTGAAGTGGATATTTTATTTGCAAGTCATTATGACAGCATATATATCGTTTCAAATTGTTCACAGCAGCTTGTCCTGGCATCTGGTGCATTTGTGGTATAATTCTGTATGATGACATAATAGTATGATGAAAAGTAAAGCATATTTTGACTATTAAGATTATTTAGCAATGCATGTTAATTTTTGTTTTATTTGGAGTTATCAATTGCCCGAGTGATTTATGATGGATTATGTATTTCCCTGTCAATTGAACAAGAGATAGTTCAACCCTGCCATTGAGATTGGAATTATTTACAGTTTCTCCTTTCCTTTGCAGCTTCGGGAGTCGAAAGGACTGCCTACAATAAAATTACGGCCACACTGTGGAGAGGTTGTTGTTAATTTAGTGAATTGCCGTGTATTTAAAAAGCTTGCTGAGCTACTGATATTACTTGAAATCTGTGTAGGCTGGTGACATTGATCATCTGGCTGCCGCATTCCTTCTATGCAATAATATATCTCATGGCATCAATTTGCGGAAGTCACCTGTTTTGCAGTATTTGTATTACCTTGCTCAGGTTTGTTCCTCAATTGCAAAATACTGATTAAAATTGCCTTAACCCAGCACCTGCACAACTCATGGAAGGAAATTCCTACCAACCACCAACGTTGATATGTCGCATTTCTTATCTGGATTCTTATGTGATATTGTGTGTCTACTATCACTTGCTGCATGAATTCTACCACGGTGCTTCTTAGTGAAATTACATGTTTCGACTGAAATTTCTATAAAAATTTAAAACTTTAGTATCAGGTTTTGAATGAGTTCTGTTTCGCTTATGTTTTTAATATATGATTCAAATGCAATAATAATTACAACAATCTATTTTGTTAATCAGATTGGATTGTCTATGTCACCACTGAGCAACAATTCTCTTTTTCTGGATTATCATCGCAATCCATTTCCGTCATTCTTCCAGAGAGGCATGAATGTTTCACTCTCATCCGATGATCCTTTGCAAATTCATTTAACGAAGGAAGCTCTTGTGGAGGAGTATAGTGTTGCTGCTAAGGTGTGCTTGTCTTTGCTTATATTTTTCTCCATGGTCAGTCATAAAGAATATTCGATATGAAATTTTAGCTTCATGCAGGTGTGGAAGCTCAGTGCATGTGACCTGTGTGAGATAGTCAGGAATTCAGTTTACCAGTCTGGGTTTTCACATGTTGCCAAGGTAAAGAATTGATGGGCAGAGGAAAACTTGTTAGGAACGCATAAGTTTTCTGGTTGGCATTGTTCATTGGTGATCAGTTTTCCTTACACTTGTGCTGTGCTAACCAACGGTGATATGAAATGACTGATGTTTTCTTGTTACAGTAGATGATGAAAAGTAACTTGTGTTAAAAGAGATTCATACATCATTTTTGGCAATTTCTGCTTCAGGCGCATTGGCTTGGCAGCAAATATTATTTGAGGGGGCCAGAAGGGAACGATATCCACAAGTCAAATGTTCCACATCTGAGGATTGCCTTCCGACATGAGGTATGTGTCCATATGCAATATGCATATTCAGGTTACTTATGAAACGAAGTAGGTCTATGATTGCTGATGATTGAGGGTTTTGTAGACATGGAAGGAGGAGATGCAGTACGTTTACTCTGGTCGGGCCAGGTTTCCTGAAGAAATTGAATTTTAAAGAGAACGAATGAGATAGCAAAAGGCCACTGCAAAGACAAGTCTGGCCATCGCTAGTTTACGCTTTGCGTTTCCAGATATGCTGCATTTCCACACCCTGTATTCGTAACACTGCTAATTACAAAGGTGAAGAACCTTTGGCAACAAGGATGATTTTTAAAGCAGCGGCATTTTTTAACGCAGTATCAGCCTGCGTGTATGTCACTGTTGATAAAGATAAAAGTGCTCGGAGATCATTTATGGATCTAAAATTTGCAGCAATTTTTTGTCTGTAAATGCAAGTGAAGCCCTGTAGTTGCATCTATTTTCAGTCCTGAACAAATGAGTATGTATTAATTATTAAGGAAAAGAATAATCCGAGAGATATTAACAAATCTTTACTAAATTATCAACTAAACATGTGGCGGATTAGTAATAATTTAATGTGATAATTTAAATTTCAGAAATTCTCCATCCGTTAGGACAACACTAGTGGTTTCATAGGCTCAAAAGTACGGGAAGTCCAATTCCTTTTGTCTGGTTTGAGTACATTCCCCACAAATACTGCTTTTTGTCGGGGTTGGCAATGCAGGATGTTATTTGCGCTCTGGACTTTTTCTCGGGAGAAAGGAATTTTCAATATGGATGAGACCACAATTTGCGGTTGAAGCCATCCATCCAAGTGTGTATGAAACGACATAAGAAATTAGTCATTGTTATCGACGATAAAGATCAGTACATTGTAAAAAAAAAAAAAAAATCATCGATCCCTATATTGTCAAAAAAAAAAAAAAGAACTGATGCCTAGTCGTGAAAATTAATGAAGTGAAGCTTGTTTTTTTTTTACCTGAAGAACACTAGAGAAGTCCACACCAACAGAGTACATGCCAGCAGAACTGTTTGCTTCGTCTGAGACAAAAGGAGTATGCAAGTCATCTGCCATGGCAGGTTCCACTGGTGTACCCTGTGTTACATTCGAGGATGATGTTTCAGATTGGAATTTAGAATAATCAGGACTGAAATTCTCATCTTCTGCTTCTATTCCTTTACGAAATTCAACTATGTTTGATGCATCATCCTCAAGTAATTGTTCGTCTGAGAGTACTGCAACATTATTATTCTTCTCAGCAGCGCTACTTTTCTGATCTTTTGACTTGGGAATTTGTGCTGTTTTCCTGAAAACGCGACATAACGCATAGGAATCCTGTGGTGAAAGATAATTAGAGAGTAAGTATATATAGATAGTATGATAGAGTAATTTAAAGCGCAAGCTCAGAAAGATGAGAAAGAAAACAAGTAGTAAAACAAAGGTGGTAACAAGCACACCTCTAAAGTCATGAACAAAGATGCTTTCATCATCACGGCGATAAGGTATTCTTTATTAAAGAGAAGGACATAATAGAAAAAAAATAAAGAAGGAAGATCTGCATGCTATAATGGTGCACAGAAAACAGCTGCTACGATTACTGAGATCCACCCTTTATTACGTGTGAAAGAACATTAAAGAAGCAATGATTCAAAGTGGTTTTAGTTCTTGATTTGACTGCATAAAATAGTGTCCTTAGTTGGTTGTCACCTCTTCCTATACTCGTATTTTCAAATGAACTTGAAGTTATATACTTGCATATCAGCAACAAACAGTATGATCTTCACAAGTTTTACATAGAGTGATCAAATCCACTGAGCAACTATGTTTTTCGCAAAAGAAGAAGCCATGAGAGGGGAATTAATTAATCAACATGCTTTTGTTAGTTCTCTGATGTTCACTTGTTTGTGGAAGTTCTTTCTTATAGTCAACAAGAACCCTAATTAAAACACTCGTTCCCATGATAGTTTTCAGTGTCTTCTTCACGCCAAACAGACATCCTGTTAATATATTATGGCTAATTAACGTCTTGCACTTCAAGCTTTTCAGTTTTTCATATAAAGCAAACCAAGCAACAGAATGCCCTAATGTCAGAAAAGCAAAGTCAGAAACCTAAGAAGCCAACATGGTGGAAAAACAGGAAGCTTAGGTGATAAATTACAGACATGAGGATTAGGAAGCCCACGAAGAAGCAAGCAACAATAAGAACAGCCATTGGGAAACAAGGATTGACCACAATGATAACATATAATGTTCACCAGGTAGATTACGGTGCAAGAAAAGAACCACTTAAGTGGTGTCATATATACATACCATCAAAGTTGAGGATGCGGTGGCGCCACACAAGGATTCCATCAAGCGATACTCATGCATAACCCAGTTGGTTCTAATGCCATGGGGAGCTCTACCTCTATAGTACACCAACGTCTTCTTCATTCCAACTGGGTTCTTTTGAGAGTGCACTGCTCTGTCCTTCCCCGTGGCTTTCCAATAACCAGCTCTTGTTGCCCTATTAGTTCTTGATCCATTCGGGTACTTCTTATCCCTTGGACTGTAGAAATACCACTCCAAATCTTTGCTCGGTAGAAATGACTTATCTGTTAAACATTAATTTCGCGGTTTCAGAGATTGAGAAAGCACTGTGACCTTCTATATATAAAGCTAGCTAATGAAACTACGTATTGCGTACATGAACAGAAGATTATTCAAGTGAATAAACTGATATTATATGTGCACCTGGTAAGTCCCATGGCTCGCATTTGTAGAGATCAACTTCTGGGATAATTTCAAGCTCGATCGCTCTGCCATTGATTTTTCGATCAAGATAGTAAGCAACTAGCTCCTCATCGGTTGGATGGAACCTGAATCCAGGAGGGAGACTCATGGGAGCCATAACAGCACTATTCGCAATGAGATAGAGTGAAGATGGAAACCCAATAAAGTGACAAAACTTGGAATTCAGACAGCAGAGAGAGGATATTACAACTGGATTTTGCTTGTACGACATTAAACTACATATATAGGCCACTGTTACAATGGGCAACAAAAACAGTACTGTCCTGACAAAATCTACTTTATTACATTTCTTGCCATTCACATGTCACAGATTCTAATTACTTTTGTCGTCCCTTCCTTCACTAACACAACCACCCATCCAACGTAAGCACTTAAATTTCGAAAAAGAAAACTGGTTTAGATTTGGTAAGTTACGTCTATAATAGAGCAGATAGTGAGCGTGGTTGGCTTTTAGAGATTCTAAGTGTGATGTTTTATGTGAAAACCTACATGAAGGATAAGAAGCTTCTCTGCTTTTGTCTGCTCACATACTAACAAAACTATCAGAGCCTTATCAAAAGCTTTGAATGGGCCACAAAACCGACCATATCCTACAACACGCAATACTAGGTCCCCTCCTCTTATTTAAATCACAGGAATGTGATTCATAATACCATGCATGTAGATACTTTGTATAAAATCAAGGAATGATGATATTATAATCATTGTTGAAAGTTCAAACAAAGAAAAGCGTACATATGCATGGTTAGATGTTTTTCTTTACACACTACAGAATCGACATCTTGAACAATTGAAGATCTGCACTTGTATAGATTAGCAATAGTGCACTAAGCTGATAAATGCAGTGTTACCAAAACCAAAGGAGGGTTAACGAGTTTTCAATTTGAGTAAACTTTTACAAGGTTAAAAGTTGTAAATTTCTCAAGATAAAGAGATTTGTTGATCGCAAATGTTCTTGGAGATTACAGGTTATCATCCTACTTATAAAGGCTAAGAAATGAATGGAAAAGATTGATATCTTATCCATCGAAATAGCTGGGTATTTATATATAGCAGGAATATCAAAAATAGAAACGTAACTTACCATATAACAACAGAAAATCATAACCATAAATCTTAGCCATCTAACTAATTATCTTAACCACATATCCTAACTATGTAACAAACTTAAGATCATAACTAAGGATTGCGCTCATATGTCCCTCCCAAGGGAGGTGTGGGAAAACAAGCCGATCTTGGGAAGTAAGCGATCGAACACCGGTGCTGAAACTGGTTTAGTGAAGAAGTCAGCTAGCTAGTCTGCTGAGTGGAGTGTTTTGACAAAGTAAAAATCAATGGATATATGCTTCATTTTGCTGTTGACCACAGGATTTTCTGCAACATAA
>MUZT01025003.1:0-11885 GCA_002156105.1 Passiflora edulis | reverse complement strand
CACTGCGCCAAAATTATCTTCTGTAGGGGCGGACAAGGAGAGGGTTGTGGTGTTTGTGGCAGATGGGAGGTTTCATCTGGAAGCGTTTATGATTGCCAATCCTGGAATCAGGACATTCCGGTATGACCCCTACATGAGGAAGTTGTTTCTGGAAGAATATGATCATGTGGGAATGAAGGAGAACCGGAGAACAGCTGTGGAGACGACGAGGAGGGAGGCAAGGAATTGGGGAATTGTGTTGGGGACGCTAGGAAGGCAGGGGAATCCTAGGATTCTGGAGAGATTGGAGAAGAAGATGAAGGATAAAGGGTTTGACCATACGGTTATTCTGATGTCGGAGCTAAGTCCAAGTAGGATTGCCATGTTTGAGGATTCAGTGGATGCTTGGGTTCAGATTGCTTGTCCTAGGCTTTCTATTGACTGGGGCGATGCGTTTGTGAAGCCACTGTTGACACCTTTCGAGGCAGAGATTGCACTTGGGGATTTGCCGGGTTGGTGGGAGAGGAGGCCTCTGTTGAGGGCGGAGTGTGGTGGCAATGGTTTGCAATGTGAGAAGAATAGTGATGGATCATGTTGTGCAAGTGGCAATGGGGTTAAT
Source organism: Passiflora edulis (assembly GCA_002156105.1). NCBI lineage: Eukaryota > Viridiplantae > Streptophyta > Magnoliopsida > Malpighiales > Passifloraceae > Passiflora > Passiflora edulis. Next base: position 11,287 of record MUZT01025003.1, on the reverse strand, counting down.
GACATGTGTGTGGAAGAAGAGTTTGGTGGGGAGTATCCCATGGATTACTACGCTCAAGATGGTGGGGGTTGGAATTCTTCTTATGTGCAGAGAGCAACACGCGCTTTAAGAAGAAATGTGGTTTCTTCTGGTATTGATGCTTCATAAGTCCCTCCCCCTTTATTTTTTTTTGTTTAGGATACCACCCTGATAATGCTCAAAATGAATGCTGAGTTTTCCCATCATCAGTAAGCCTCTCTGACTTCTCTACTGTTTGATTGCATATCCATTCAGATCATAAACGATTCTTTCAGTTTGCATTAGAAAATTCTATATGAAATTTCAAGTCCTGGATTTGACAAATAGCATGCTTGTCTGCAAGGTTTTTGAGTTTTGTAGCATCACATCCATGTGTCTTGCGTCTGAGATAAGAGTGAGTGATTTTTTATGAGCTTGGTGTGTGTCAATTTCTAGCACTACAGTCTAAAACAAGCCATTTTACTGCCGTTTTTTGAAACAGTGCATATGAAACATATGGTAGCAGTAGATGTCCTTTTCTCTACCACTGGAGGGGAAACTAATGGAAAGTGTGACGAGTGTTTCTCTAATGTAAACCCCAAAGCAACCGCCGGTAGTTTATTGCACTAATATTTGCTGTTAAAAGGTAAAAACTGACGATGTTTGTGAAGCAATAAGCATGGACTTTATGGGTATATCAACTTTCTGCAAAGAAAATATCACATACGATGAATAGACTTGCCCAGAACCAACTCGAGTTAGATCGCACAAGCTGGAATGGAAGTATATAACAAGAGTGCCCAAATCATTCATATCATGGACTGAACAATGGCTAATCAATGGACATCCTGTTGGAGTCAAAAATAGATGCTTATATCTGAGTTCGGATCATCCTGAACAATTATCTTCTATTATATGAAATGCATGGTACAAAGTAAAACCACAAACATGGGGGATAGTTTCATACCACCTAATTGGATTCAGGTTGACGTATACAGAGCTCTGCATCCAACGGGGAACAGAAGTTCGCGGCCTGCTCTCAGAGTAACATGGCAAACATGCCCATTGTTTTTATTGCTGTTAAATGTCAATATGAAACTTTATATGAATATATTGCATCTCCACTGATACTTTGATATCTTTCTCAAAAGTGACGAACAAAAAAACATGAAATAAAAATATTGGAACCGAACCTTGTTTTCTTCAGTGTCACTATTATCGGTTAGCTGTGTCCTGCATCATAATGTAAAGGTCCGTGAATAATTGAGCAGAAATGTGGAAACAAGTCATCCAACTATCTACTTGATCGATAGATTGGGATAATGCTTCTGGCAGACAAATAACTGGTAATTACTTCATCATCCAAGAAATTGACCTCCACCAATGCATCAAACAAGTCTGAGCATGCAATGATCATAAGTACAGCAACCCAGGAGATGAAAATAGATAACATGGCTATTGTGCGTGTACATGCATAATGACAGAGTACATCTCCATATAGCCTTGTCACTAGATTTCAGAACATCAATAAGAAGTCTAGCATGGTGATAGGCCACGCAGATATTGCATGGAAGTAACTTAATTAGAGGTAATCATCTTTAGTATTTTGTGTTTCACATGGGAATTTAGGTTGGTTCCTTGCCTCGTATAAATTATGTGTTTTGGTTATTGTGTTTGTATTAAACTCTATGTTAAATATAGCAGTAATTGTAGGAATCAATAAAAATAAAAAGTACGGCCCTTTTAATTGGTTTTCTCTGACCATAACAGAGTCCTAAAGATCAGTTCGAACCTGAATACAACACTGAATCTATCCTAATCAGGTATGAGCCTGGAAGAATGTATGATGCGAAGTGAAGATACAATTAACAAGATGGCTGTTAAGATTTTGCTCAAGCAGGAAGGGAAGTTTTATCAGTAGAAATTGTTCCAAGATTCAAACTTCGTGATAGAGGTAAAAAGGTTGTGACAAAAAGAAAGGAAATGGAAAGAAGAAAATGTATTATTGGTTGCAAAAGTCCACTTCGAAAAGGACTAACCCTCCAACACAATGCTTGAAATTAACCAATTTGAGACGATGAAACAAATAGCAATTCCTGGTCTACATATAATAGAGGTGCCAGGACTTATTTTAACTGAAAATAACCAAAATAAAAGAGCACTTAGACCCACTACTTTCTCTATGCAGTAAGTGGTCCCACTATTTCCACTACTTTCAACTAGTAAGTGAGCCCACTACTTCCTCCAATTAGTAGGAACATGTCTGGCACACCCAACAAGAGAGAATTGGTTTTGAATGTCCCTGGTTTATACTTTCTCCTTGAGTAGACATGTGTGGGAGAAATGCTATCACTTTGCATGGGAGTCTTGCATGGGTATGTTTCTGCTGATGGGACGGAAGAAAGATCGACTATGGTAATTCCTTATTGGTGACAGATTATGGAAAAGTATCGGCTAGAGAAGTCACTTATGGGACAAAAGAACCCTACCATATTCAGTCCATGAGGCTGGCGCCTAACTCCTAGTTACTGCCAGTACTGCTCCACTCGAGCATGTAAACTGGTATGAGTTTTGAAGTATAGACAATTATTGCGAACTTACTGCTTGGATATGAGCATATTGCAGAAGCTTGGAGTGCCAATTCACAGTTTCTTCACAATGCTTTCGATCTTCGAAGCATGTCCAAAGTGCCGGTTATCTGCTTTGATACACAATTGCGGATTTACTTATATGGTGAGAAATAAGAGCAGATAGATGACTTCAAGAAAAGAAAATTGAAGCTTCCACCTACTGCACACTTAAGTATGTACTACAAATCAATATCCCATCGTTAACTCTGTAGCCACCACCTTGTGCCAAAGCCAGTGTCCTTCAGTTGATGCTGCTGGTTACAGCTTCTTAAACCTAGGAGTAAAGTATAATCCAAGAGAAGATTTCAATAAATGGATCAGAAAAAGAGACGCCCATATATATGGATTCTGGAGTATGCCTCTTGAAGATCCCTTGAAAAAAGTGGATGTACTCTTGTAGGCATCAAAGACACTGGACAAAGAGGAGTTGTTGACAGAGGTCGGGGTGATCTGGGAAATTTCACAGAAGCTTCAGGGCTGCTCCCATGTTTGGCTTCTTCCACAATGTGCTCCCGTGGTTCGTCATGTGGTGCTGGGACTGCTGCTTCAGGACTAAGGGCAGGGTGTCCAAAAATAGTTCCATTCTTTAGAGATCAATTCTTCTGATCTGATAGTGCATGAAAGAGCTAGGGCTTGTGTCAATACAAATAGCTCACCTTGACAGCCTCTCTAATGCTACAAGATTCATACTCCAGCCCAAGGTGAAACTGAGAGCAATGAAGTTAGCAAGGCTGGAAAAAAATTGATTCACTTGACACTCTTGTATAATTAAAACATTATTGATAAGCATCAATTTCCTGACCTTGAGGACAAGGTTAGGTCATGTAGAGATAGCATGGAAGGAAGTTAATAGAGGTCATCATCTTTAGTGTCAAGGGTTTCACATGGGAATTTAGGTTGGTTCAATTTCTCATACAAACTGTATTCCAGTTGCTGTGTTCGTATTAAACTACTTTTGTATAAAGAGAAGCTATTGTAGGAGTCTTTGCAAGTGTACGATTGTTCAATGAATAAAAATAGAAGGATCTCTCTAATTGGTCTACTGTCCATAATATAATGCCAAAAGGTCTGTTAAAACCTGAATAGAACAATTAATCTATCCCAATCCACCGGGGACCTATCACACAGAAAAGAATGAATGGAGAAAGACTTCTGGCTTCTATTAGATCAAACCTATTCTATCACACATGTGCACATTCCACCATATAGCTAACTTACATGGAGATCACCAAACTGGTAAATTCCGATCACTCTGAGGTAAAACTCATCATCCGGAACCATGACTCACTTGAATCACACAAGTTGATAAACTGACATCCTGAATGCCATTTAGAAAGTGAGACTTGCACATGAAGACGACAGCAATTTATCCACATTTGTTGTCAATACATTGCGAAAACACCCTACTCCATAGTTTTGGAGTTTCAATTGCAACAAATCTCCAACGCAACTATAGACAACAGCAAAGTAACTCACATATATCACCATTCAGAGGAAGCTTATTAAGGAGTTTATCGGCCTAGTAATAACTTTTATCTCCTGCACCTCCCAAACAACGAGGCTTCAAGTTTCTATGGTTGCATCAATGTGACCAAAAATGTATGTGATCTGCAACAACCTTTTAAAGATTTGCACCAGCTTGACATTCAATCAACAATTAATTACAGTCCCTAAGTCCATTTCTTCCACATTGGTGAAACCAAAGTACAACTAAGCAAATACAAGAACAAATATAGGGCAAGAGTAGAAAGGGGAAAAAATATAAATATATGGGAAACCATTGGACAAAAAGAAAAGAAAGAGGTAAAAGAAAAGGATGCCTGAAAGAATGTCAAGTTGCTCTTGTAAGGACAAATTGCTAAGGTCAATTAAGATGGTCTCACAATGTCTAAATGGTCCCCCAAAAACATAAGAGAGCATATTTAGCTTTTAAGGTGAGATGCGGAAGATACGAACTGGTATACCAAAAATGACAAGGTTGAGGTATAAAATATCACACAGAGTTGCTACTTAGTCAATATCACAGCTCAATGGAGAAGCTCAATCCCAGTAGCCAACCCTGTCAAGTTTGGGATGTCCATCATGATTAAGTTCAGTTTTCTAATCATTGTCAGTCACTTTCCAAGATAACTTAGCTTTCATTGCTTCGGGTAAATTTCAAAAATTATTTTCTCTACAAGAAGGCAAGTCAGAACTTTTAAGAAGACAACAGGGGAAGTTAATAAGTAGCAACACCAATTAAAAATATATCCATGTGAGGTTAACTAAGGCATATGGAAACAAAAAAGGTCTTCAGAGTAAACAAAGAACAACCAATTTTCAGTGAACAAATTTGATGCAAGGGAAAAGATAAAACCATATAATCCAAAAGCAAATGGCTTACTATATGATTTAGCATGCATATGATAACTCTTCAAACCAAACCCACCATGGAAGGTCAGGAAAAATTACCATGCTGATGCATTGTTGATCCCAAGCCCATTACACGTAAGTATCATTCCTTTAAATCTGGAAAGATATTCCTACACAAGAAAAGAATTCCCAGATAAGCAGCAAAAAAATTATACCCTAGGGGACTTTCAACATAACCAGAGCAAGATATTACCCTAGCAGATATGGCATCACAGAATTCTTACCCGCAGAGTATACTTATCAATCTCATAAATTCCGGTTAAATCATAGTCAAATCGTTTAACTGGATCACTCAACACTGCAGAATCAAATGATAATAGATTGGATTCAGACAAGTTCATTAAGTCACAGCCAACAGCTAGAATTTTCATTGCCATAACATAATGCCATAAAACTTACATATGGAAACAAATAGCAAGAGTTCTCATTAATTCCAGTTAAATCATAGTGAAAATGGTTAACTGGATCACTCAATATTGCAGAATTAAGTAAATATATAAAAAATGCAGAGAGAAGTCCAACAAAATTTCAGTGAACAATATTATCTTTCTAGAAATTTTTATTGAATAAAAACAATACATAAAGCTTACAAATATACTACGGTTACCTTTGGTTCACAAAATTATTAGGATTGGAATTACTGCTGAAAACGAAATAGATTAGAAATGGGAGGATTATAGTTCTATTTCTGACTACTGCACTTGGTTGACAAGTAGAAATAACATTGTTAGATTTCTGATGTTTGGTATTGGCGAGAAATGGAATTGATTCTAATAAATGTTTATTGAATTATCCTTGTCAGACCAATAAATTAATGCTCAAAGTGATGCATAGTAAATTAGGAATAGAGCATTGGAGTTGCCAGTAAACGAGCAATATAACAGAAATCTTAGGTGAAAAAAAGACTATAAGCAAAACATTGGGATGAAATAAACCAATGAAACAGAGCCCTTTTTTTCCAATTAAAAACCTTATGCAGGATATCCTTGAATGAATCAGAACTATATGAATGAAAAAAAAAATTGAAAATAAGAGATCTAACTGCTATGTATATCTATTTCAAAAAATTACAAGAATACAGCAATGTATTTGTGGCAACTGCTATGTCCAGTGGAGAAAAACGAAAGGTACAGGTAGAGGGATGATTGGAGAACAGGGAGAGGGGCTGGAGAGATGATGGAGATGGCTCTGGCCTAGTAATAATACATCCAAAGCAAAGGTATGACGAGGAAAAAAAGATTTTTAACTCACTGTGTGGTTAGAATAGAGAGATGATAGTAGAGAAGGAAGGGGGGACAGCTGATGGAGGGGCATATATGGAAAGCCAAAACATGAATTATGGAGATTCTAGTTTAGAAGTTGATCACCTTACCATCTCAACAGGCGACCCACTTTGCAGTCATACAGGAAATGTAAACCAAGCCACAAAGCGAATACCAATACCAATCCTCTACCAACTGACAGCAAGTGTCATATCAACTAGCATATTAAACTCCATGCCACTATTTCCAGGTTATCAAACATACCATAGATGTTAATCATTTTGCCCAGAACAGAATGGTTTCAAAACAGAATAACTATTCATTTACTTGATAGTTTTTGTATTAGAAACCACAGAAATAGGCTTATGCAGGAAGGGGATTGGGAAATAATACCCCACTTTTAGTAACTGAAAAACTCTGTAAGCAGACTATATAGGAAAAGAATTCATTGATAATGGCCTGGAGGCAATATGCATCATAGCTCGAGATTATGGATGTTTCCGTTTATGATAGAAAATAGTTCTCTTTCTTCAAAATCCAAGAAAGCAAAACAAGTACCATCATAGGCTTCATTGATCTCCTGAAATTTTGCAGTAACAGTAGAATCACCCTGGTGCTTGTCTGGATGCCACTTCTATAAATTAATAAGAAAAAAAAAATCATAAATTTCTTTACAGTCAGACTAATGTTGTTTAAGAAAGCAATCATGGCAATCAGGAAATGAAAAAGCTCACACAAGAAGATGCTCATAGCAGATGCACCACTAACCAGTGCAAGCTTTCGGTAATTTAACCTTATCTTCTCATCCGTCGCATCATAGTCAACTTCCAGGATTTTATAGTAATCCTAAACAGAGGAAAGAAACTAATCAGAGACAAACTAAGTAGACAGAACATAGATATTTAACAGAAATATCATAATCAGGTCAATGAGTACACTCGAGCACAAAATTCTTCGAGAACTAGCTTATAGGTTTGAGAGAGATTGTTCCTATCACATTCATATAGAAATTGTTAACTGAAAACTCCAGGTAATGAACAAGACGTTTCTGCATAAAGAGCAGATGGAAAAGCGGTGGGTACTATTGATTTATTTCATTGAATTTTTAATGCTTCAAACACCAAAAATATCACATGCCACAAAATATCTTCATCTAGAAGTTTGTATGTCAATCAATTCAGCCAATGACTACTTTGATGGCATAGAACAAATATCAAGCATGCAAAGATTGATAAACAGAATATACAACTCCCAGTGTCATTATGACAAGGCCCGACATGAGTAGCAAATTCATGGCACATTCACTGGCTTGGCTATTGGAAGACTAAGTTTTTGGCATATGACTGCAACATGGAGCCAATTGCCATTTGCTCTTATGATTGTGTTATTATTTCATTCTTCTTGAAGGGGAAATAATTATGTCCTTTAGATGACCAGGAAACCAATTCATGATAATGGGTAGGGTTGTTTGCAGTCTTTTAGTTTGCAATTGACCAGATTATTCTCTAAAAGATTCTTTTCACTTTTTGTTGCAAATAATTGCAGCTAGTGCTTTAATAAACACAGTTCTGAGGGATAAGTTATTATTCTATATCAAAAGGGAAAAAGGTTTTTACAAAAGAAAAGGGAAAAGGGTGCAAACTGGTTGTGGCAATGAAGATGCTAAGAATATGCAAATAAGAAGAAAGGCCACAGAAATAGATAAATAACTAATGGGTAAAGCCCCTTCCACATCAAAGCCAAGCTCTTAGGAGTCATCACAAAAGATTGATGCACACATATGAAAGTCGATCAAGGATCTGAAGCTGGTTTGGCAAGATCCACAAGCACGAGTTGCCTCTTGTAGCCTTTCATCTCAGAGTGTTAACATCATCCTATGGAGACAAGTAGAACAGAGAAAAGAGTGCTTCAGACAAGGCTCCTGTAAGTCTCACAAATTTTATCAGAACAAAGTAGGGTCAATCGCGGGTCGTTAAATTATTAGACAGCAAACCTAATCTTGTCAAATATTTGTTTAGGTGATAGGACTTCTCAACAGTGGGGCAAGTTGGGTAAAGGAAATTCTAGTTGCAACTGAAAGATAAAATTGTAGACATTTTGGAATCCTCAGAGGGTTTCATGGTCCCAATTTTTGCCTATGCCCGTGCAAAAGATGGCTAGATGATATTGTGCATAAATCTTCCAAAATGCTCCCTATTTCTCTGCACATTCTTGTACATATGTGAAATGTTATAGTAGCTGAAAATTAAAAGGTTGTCCACATGTAGCTCTTCCAAATGCTAGATTCAAGTGCATTGTAATCTTAGTAAGATAATTGTAGGTCTCCACCAAATCAGTCTTCAGCATATTTTAAGATAAAGGAAGTCCTACAAATGTGCTGTAGATCAGAGCTCATTCTTTCCAGAGTCAAGTTCTAAAATAAATTCTCTGATTCCCTATCTAGCAAGTTCTGCCTTCATGGGAGATAGATGGCTGGCAGTTTGAAACTTGTCTGTCAAACCCTCTGCCTCTTGGATCACAGTCTTGCTCCTTACCAGTGTGTTCACCCACTGAATTAGTAACATATATCTATTTGCCACCTCCAGAAGCTCAGCTTTCAGACTGTTACAAGCTCAAAGTATAGAGATTTTCAAGCACGCCCCATCTAGCACTTTGCCAAAACCGAATACGGAAATACAGAAGTTCAATCAACAATTCCAATTATCTTTTCTTCCCCCAGTGAACTTGTAAGTGACTAGAAAAAAATTGTAGAGCAAGCAAACAAATGACCACACAAGAAAGACAATTTTGGAGATGAAACTTCGTATTGCATGTTTGAATTGAAGCTTTTAAATTCACTTTTCAGCAAATAAGTTAAAAGTGATTCTCCTATTGATAAACATTTCACCTCCACAAACATGAAGACCAGTTCATCCGAAATCCTTAACACCCTACAAAAGCACAAGGCTGCAACCGTCCAAGTTCTAATCATTAAGCACGCCAAAGATGTATAACGTGAAAAACCCAAAATGCTCAGTCATGCCACATTCGTGTGGAAAAAGTTTAGAGAAACAGCCTATAGTTGGACACACAGAAAACCATATTGCCATTGGAACATGTATGTCCGTTGGATATATACTCTCGCAACAGAGAAGTTCCAATTGACTGATCACCACAGGAAACGGACTTATTTGTTTCATATTCCCACAGTGTTTCTTCCACAAAACCCTGGGCAGGCAGAAGACATATCGAACTATATTGACTCTGCCACAATTACTCAACAACTAAAGAAGATTTCACATTCTTAAAAGATCGCGGACTTGCGTTGCCAACAAAACAAGTTTTCTCAGCTTGAACCAATAGTAGCGCCACTTCCTTTACTGGGTAATAAAAGCAGCAGTAAACCACCAGCAAACAACAAATGGGAAAGAAACACCAACAACAAATGGTCTTTTCAACCCAATTTAGCTCTACTTTTTTCAACCTTTTCTCAACACCCAAACTAAACTATACAGCGAGGACCCTAAAAAAAACGAAATCTAAACAGGGTAACAATAGATAACGGCAACATTTAGAACAGGAACAATCTAAAAAAACAGAAAAGGGGAAGAGAGAAAGGGAATGTAGGATGAATAGTTGTGCACCTTTTGGACGGGAATTTCATTGCCTTCCATGTGCTGTACTAATGAGTTTGATAGAGACGGACTTTGTAAGGCTTCATTTCATACAAGAGAAACCCCAGGGAGCCTTCTTCAAATAATTAAAACAGATATTCAGTTACGCAGATATTGATTTTTTGGGAGGGAGGGTTGGTTTGGTTTTGTGTGGTTGATTTTGTGGTTCTTGAGAAAATTCTAAGGATGATGGAAGAAGAGATTCCTTGAACGCCACAACACTGCCAAATAGGTTTCGAGGTCCTTTTCATCCACTCGGAAATATGGTTTTTTATATCTTTGTGGGAGATGAAGATTTTAAAAATAAAAACTAACAAACTAACAAATCTCCATGATTGTCATCAATGTATAGTTTCAACTGATTTTAGAAGCCGACCATGCTCGTTTCATGTCTCGAAAATAGAGATCATGGTTAAGGGTGAAGGTAGATCTTCTGAGATATACTTTTATTTTCGATTATTCATTTCTTTTACCCTTAATTTGATATCTAGATTTTCTAAGTAAGTATATTCTTTACTTTTCTTATATTATTTTCAAGTAAACACAGTCTTAAATTTAATATTAAGAGATTCATTAAATTATAAAAATATTTTTATTTTTTCTCTACAATCATTTTTTGAAAATCATTGTTAGCTATTCTTTTTTTAAATTATCCTCATTGTTTATATGTTTGTGAAATTTTAATTAATAGAATATTATTTTATCTTCAAATTATTTCTACAACACTAAATATTAAAAAATTCCCGTTTGATACTTTTTGGATTTTTCTTATTATTTATATATTTTTCCTCTATTACAAAAATAAAATAAATAGGAGAAAATATTAAAAAAAAAAGGAAGAAAGAAGAAGAGTATAAGTACATCAATAGATGGAGCGAACAATTAGAGAGATATAAGATAAGATTACATTCAGATATTGACGATTACTCTTGTCTCTTCTATATGTAAAGACAAGGACGATGATATATATAAAACACCAGGTTATTCGTAGTTTTTTTACCATTTTGTCTCTTTTACCCTTAAAATAACTATTTTGTCCTTTGGCTTTTTGGTTGTTTGGGTCTACTATTTGAGGTTATTTGGGTTTATTAGTCGATTTTTGGGCTCGTTGGGCTATTTTAGGTTGTGGACCGTACGTACGACTTAGTCGAGCGTTGTCAGTGTAGTCTTGGGTTTTGTTTTGAGTTCGGGAGGTATAATAGGAGTCGATTTGAAGTTTGGAGTGTCGAGGGTATTTCCAGCATACCACTAAATTTGCAATTGTTTCCTAGTTCGGATCACTCCATTCGTTTCAATTCGAATTTTGTGAGGTCCTTCTGATTTTGTAAAATTC
>MUZT01023460.1:0-12039 GCA_002156105.1 Passiflora edulis | reverse complement strand
GTTGTGCTCTTTCGATGCTCCAGCAGCAGACCATGCGTCAATATAACCTTTGGGGTTCTGCTCGAGGAACAAACTGCAGTTATTGCTAGGTTGATCTTCTCCGGTATTAAAACTTCCAAGTGAGTTCAAACTCAGAGGCTCTTCTTGGTAATGTTGGCTGAGAACAGAAGCATCATTGAAGGATCTGTCAGTGGCCAGTCCTATTTCTGTTTCCACTAAACGGTGCCATTGTTGATTACTTGGAGCAATGGAAACAGATTCTCCTTTTACCATCCAGTCGGAATGTCTTTTGCAAACACAAAGCATCAAAAATTGTAAGAGACTAACAAAAAAAGGAAAGCTGCATTGACAAAACCACAGGCCGACCTACAGATCAGTTAATGTTCGAAACGAACCTGGGATCCTTGTATGTGGAGACAAAGGCACCAGAGTTACCAAGGGGCGCAACTTTATAACAGGATGTGTCTGGAAAAGAAGGGGCTTGGAGGTATGGCCGTGAAATAGCTCCAGCAAACAGAGAGGCAGTTGAATTTCTGTTCACAATAGGGTTACAGACAGTAGTAGTACCAACAGGAGCTTCAGCGCAAGAAGCATGAGTATGGCGGGCCTTCTTGTTGTTGGCATGAGCTTCCACAGGCTTTCTTGAACGAGGACGGCCTCTGTTCATGTGGCGTTCGCAGTACTTCTGATCAGGCGCCACATCTCTCGAGCACCTCCATTTCTTCCCATCTGTTCTCCTGCACCTTCCTGGCTCTAGATCCGCTCCATTTGTGAACCTCGGATTCAGTGCTCTTCCCAGTACTGCAGCAGCCCACATAAGAAGAATCAACAACCACAGAGGCTGTGAAATTAAATGTGATTAAAAAGATATAGGATCGCACGCAATAGTAAGAGATCTTTACAATTGGGTGCGTAGGTAGGCATTCGGCCTGAAGAGAGACTTTCTGGGGTGGGAGTGAGAAGATAGGGAGGCACAGGAACAGAGGCCATCAAGTACTTATAAACCACTGCCTGTCTCTCAAGCTCCTTCCACTGTGCATTTGTGAAAGGAAAGCCAAAAGATGCTGCCATGCTCCCTGCACCAACAGTTTATACATTCTCAGCGTGTGCATATATATATATATATATCAGAGTCCATAGACATTTCCTCTCGATCTCCCTTTCTCTATCAACTTTATTCATTAAAGGAGCACGTAATGTTAAGATTGCCTCAAGCACAAAACATATAAGAGAAAGGCAAACAGAGATTGGACTGTCTAGAGACAGGAAACAGCTACTACAGATGGCCACGACATGATGTACAGTTTGACTCATCGAGTTATATGATGAGAAAAAGAGGGCAACAAAAGGGGGGGAAGAAATTGCCCACCTGGGGAGGAGTTGAAAGCAGTGGGAGAGATGTCAAGAAAAGGCTGCAGAGTCCTTACCCCAACTGCACCACCACAACCAGAAACATTTACGCCATGAGCACCGTCACCAACAACATCGTATATATTATTACTAACAGATCTGATGAATTCGCCTGTGGGGCCATGACTAACACCAAGCCCATCGGATGGAAGTGAACGGTGGTGATTCATGACTTGCTGGACCATCATGGTGTTGGAAGGTAATGACCGAGGAACTGCTTGCAGCTTCGTACCAAACTGAACAGCAACACCACTGTTACACTCTTTAGTTGCCTTGTCTGCAACGCAAAGATCATCTGCAGTCATAATGACAGAGCTTTCTAGCTATCTCTGGAAAATTTCCTTTCCCATCAAACAACCAACCGATGTAGTACCTATATGAATTTCCGAGTCCACTTAATTTATATGGTCACTGGCCTTTTTAAAGAGAGCAACAGGCCACCATATCTAGCTCCATATCTAGCTCATACGCCTACGTGGTACTGTGGTTCGCCAAAAACCAAAAACTGTTTTCTTCTCCCCTCTCTGTCCCAGTTGGTGGGTGCATATGAATGAGTGGTGGGTGGTGTGGGGTTGATTGTGGGGTTTTATGGCACAGGGATGGGTTGCCGCCATTCTTGGCCACTGTCCTGCTTCCATACTTCCAACATTCGCACCATATGGCACAATAATCGATCCCTTCTCTCTATCTCTCTCGTCATTATTGAAGTGCATCGTCTTCTGCATGTAACGATAAACTCGGTACTAATCCTATAACCTTTTTTTTTATATACTGCAATTTTATATTCCTTCCAGGGAACAAAGATTTTTGCACCTTATCCTCTTAGCCAGGCGCCCCTGTCCTGTGTTTGACCATCGTTGGCAGTAATAAGCCTTCTAATTGACTTGGATTATCAGACATCGATCTTTATGTTCCCAGAGTGCTCTTCCAAGAAGCAGCAAGTGGATCTTTTGGACAACAATGTGTTATACTGTCTCCTGGGCATACAAGAATCTTGATCCTGTCTGATCCAAGACCAGATTATGCATGTTGGGTTAAATTATGTAAATAGATTTTTTTTTTTGAAAACATGTTTTGTTAAATGCGAAAATAGATTCAATGTTTTGGACATATAATGAACTATCATGTACTCTAATTGCTAATTATTATTACATCATATCATATAGAGAGAATGGATTGTTCTGTTCGATGAAACTACAAGAAGACAAACATTTATGAAAAAGATCTACTAAAATAAACGTAGAATTGATGATTCTAATAAAATATTTAATCTAGGAATAGAGTGAATTAGTATAGTTGGCCCAACATTTGAAGCTCCAGTTGTTAATACAAGCTTGACCAGATAAAACAATTATTTTGGAATTGGATTCAGACGCTATGAGAGAGTAGGGCAAAGGAATCTGGATTTAATGGACAATAAGATGAGATGTGACAAGACATGAAAGATGGGGCTATGGTTTGACAAAGTGAGCCTACTTGTTGTTGATAATATCTTGTTCAAATAATTGGGTTTCTTTTTTTTTATTGTTGCAGTTTGTATATTTATTATGCAGGAAAAATAAAAAGGGAAATACCAAATTCCACTCGACAAAGGAAAAGTTGGCTTGCTTGATAACATCAACTATGAAACTTGGGTATAAAATAAGCATCTTATCCTCTGAGGACATTGTTTTTGCCATTCCCATTGAAGTTCTGCCAGCCTTGGTTTTGTGCAATATCTTAATCCCTATAAATAAAAGGACATCTAACTGCATTAATAGTACGTCCTCAAAGCTTGTTTTGTGAAAACTCTTGATCAAGTCAAGAGTGAATGGAGGATGCATGAAAATGGGTAAATGGAAAATAAAATGATAGAAGACTGAAATGGCTGGTTCCTTCCCAAGGAGGTTTGTGGTGAAGGAATGGCAAAGGGTGACCTGTAAAAGAGAAAGAAAGAGGAAAAATAAAGGTGATAATGTGTCATTAATGGAAGGACCAGGAGGAGGGGTTGAGGGAGACAGCTGGAGAAGGAGAGTGACAACTCGCAAGCAACCCATCACATGCAACAAAGCCAAAAACCAAGCTAAAAACAGATATGATAATATCTTCTCACACACTTTCTTTTTTCTTCTATCTTTTATCTCTGAATCCATCTTTTCTAGGCTTTCTATCTACCCCACCCTTCTTCTCCTTCTCTAGTATTTGTAATGGGAATAAATGCACTTGTACAAGGAGTGCAGTGGTGATCTTCATTTTCTTTCTTTCTTGTTGTGTTTTTTCTTCCTCTTTTGAAACGAATAATATAAAGGGTTCATGGTGGCAAATAATTTTCGTTTTGTCACATGTTGCACATACATCTTCTAAAAATGAAATAGTATTTATTTAGACAATTTCCAATAGTAATCGAAGAGACAGAGTGAAATACAAAGATTCAATTAACAAATCTAGCCTTGAGGGTTAATGTCCCTATAAAGGTTTATCTCACTACTTACAATCCTGAAAATATGAATAAAGTTTACGTTATTGACAAGTCTTGTGTGCTTAGTGTTTTGGGAGCTGCCACCTCTCATGAAACACCAACAACGTATTTGAACTTATCAGTACTGTAATCTGAAAAATCATCACTGTAGCAATCGTTATTGTTCTAATGCAGCAGTTCAGTCCTTGCTTTTTTTTTTCTTCAATACAAATAAATGTCAGATGCTGTAGTTTTACACTGTATTAGAAAGAATAGTTTGCTGTACCCTTTGCCTATCAAACTCCTCCATTCCCAATCCAATTGCCAACAAAAATTTTGGATGTCGGTTATTCTTGTATCATCCACCAAGCAAGAGATGCTATTTTGCGCTAAGAGGGAACCTACCGGCTAACTGTTATGGATTACTCTTGGTCCTGCACCAGTGAATCACCCATGTTTCCTGACTCCTAATACATTATAACTTTTGGTAATGCAGTAGTTTACTGTGTGAAAGTTATAAAAATTGCAGTGCAAACTGAAACTAGAAATTTTCATAGACTTTAATCGGTATCTGACAGGCTTCTACTGTTAGTTATATTCAGTGCACTAAACTTGGAAAAAAGATACATTAGGAAGATTGAATCTTCAGGAGTTCAGGATTAGTTTGTAACTATGATATAACAAGAATGCCGAAGACAAACTTTTTGGGGCACATATCGAGGGGAATCTTTTAAATACATGCTATGCATTGAAACACTAAAAACGTCACTTAGAAGAACGCTAAAATTCATCAAGAAAATTGTAGTAAGCTTTAATTCTCATAATAATAACAATAATGAGAAGTATCTGCATTTTGATGATAATGAAGAACTAATACATAGGACCATTTAATACAAAAAAATACATAGGACCAGTGCATGGTACAAACCCTTTTCAGGATACAACGTATATTCTGAGAGACCAAGTTCAATCACATGTTGAGATCATAGTATGATTTATGATAAGAGTATTCGCTTCACCTTAATCAGAATCTGCAACTCGTAAGTTCCGTTTTAGAGACTAAGGAAGAGAAAGTGCAACTCACGATTAATTCAGCACATAGCCTCTCTTAGAATTCTGGAGAGACATGACGAAGTCTATGCACGGCTATATTATCTCTTATTTGTCCCTCCATGCAGTCAAAGAGTCTAAGACCTTGACCAGTGATAGAATTGCAGATCTAGCCAGCAACCTTTCCATATAAGTCAGTTCCCTCTCATACAGCAACAGCACCCACGAAACTAGCCGGTAGGTCTAAGGGCACCACAAAATGGCCCTTGAAGTAGACTTTGTAGGATATATAGTACAGAACTTTATGCTGTTTCCAGACCAACTCAATCACAGGAAACTCGTTGCCAGCGAAAGGTCATTTAAATTTGATAAAATCTGTGCACGAGTTGTTGCAGCCTGCTGAGCAATTTCTAGTTGTTCTTCCAATGGGAGCATCTCATAACTACAAATTGAGACCACAGAAGATTTAATATAGCAGGTTAACATGGCATCTGACACAAAATATTGAAGAAAATGAAAGGAGTCCTTCCAATGGTTTTGCGTTTAAGAGTTAAAGATATAGCAATTTTGTCTCCAGTTCAAAAACCATTTAGCCTGAAAATTACAGAACGTGAAGGGTTGTTCATAATCAAGGTTAATTTTTTGTGTTCTTTTTTATTCTAATCAATGCAAACACGAATCTAACAGTCTCACCAAGTGCAGATAGGGATGTGACCGCTGGCATACTTATGTTCCTTCCTATTGCTTTCTTATTTAATCATCAACATTTGATGAAATTAATTTTGTGGAAAACATTTAATACACGTTTCCATCTAATCCGTAATCTGATTAAGATTTTAGGCCTAGCAACTACAGTCAATTTCAAGCCTTGAAGCACTTACTGGGATAGCAGCTCACAATCTACTATGCTCTCAGGGCCAGGCCGGTGAGCCTTTCCATCAGATCGGAAATGCCGGAAAGATCTTGGGTTCAAGCCAGCTGTGTGGGAAACAGCATCAACAAGTTTCTTTTGTACTGATTGCAACCTACGAAATATGAGCTCATCAAGAGGGGCAACACAGCCAATGCCACCATCCAGGGTACCAAATAGTAAAGCAAACCGATTGGTCTTATCAGAGCTGGCGGCAGTGCCACTTCGATCAAGTGATGCAGAAAGCATTTGCAACCGCATGAACTTTGTCACATGGGCACCAACATGAAATTCAGCCCTTGAGAGCAGTTTCTGACCTTTCCAACTCTCAGACATTTTTGGTGCATAATAGAATATCTACCATGGTACAAAGAAAGAACTAAAAGATGAGTACAAACAAATAATTAATTTTTCTTAGAAAAAAAAACACTTATTGTTGCTCCATTCTAATTTCAGTCCATTAATGGATATCTTGAGAAAAACGAAGAAATTACTCCAAAACAGAAAGGGTTCAGGTAAACTTTTCAGATAAGATAATTATTGTCCCAAGTTTTGGCATGTTAATATGGTGGAAATGAAGTCTTAACTTTATCTCTATAGGAGCCAAGTCTAACATTCGCCCAACAATTTTTGTTGAAAATTTTTTATTTTATAATATACTACAGCTTACAAAAAATAAAAAATACAGTCCCAGACTGATATAACCACGGCAATCATTGTCTTATCAACTGCAACAATTCATCATAACGACAAACATTACTGATAAAATAATGTGTCATTAACACCCATCCATACAACATATCAATCAAATAACATATGATAAAGGTGATGACCTGAATGTTCTTTTGTTCATCTGAAACCACAAGGCTGAGAGTACTTCCGTCGATCAAAAACTCTGTTGAAAAACAATCAAGAGAGCCAAAATCCTTGGCAAGCAAGCTAAGTTGAGCTCCCTGCTCTTTCCAACTAAGAAAGTATATGCTCTTGTGAATGTCACCCAAGAGAATGAAATTCTTGACCTGTAACAAGTAGATTGCCGACTAATAAGAAAACAAAGCATAAAAAAGGTTCAAATATTAGAAGAAAGAAGACAACGCATGTGTTTTTGTCACCAAAACTTTACACTGAAATATCAAGGAGCTGCGAAAGGAAACTAGCAAAGTTGGACCAGAACACAATGGCTGCTAACATGTCGTGACAGAATCAAGCCTTTGCTGTAAATAAACATGCTGAGCAGATAACAAAACTTTCAACAAGTTTACTTTTATATGTACAGTTTACTTTTTTATTAATGAAATTCAGCTTAAAAAAAAAAACCAAAAACAAAACTTTCCACAAGTTACCAGTATTGTCCAGCAAGTCTGGTTACATGGAAGGAGCTACTTCGGCTAGAATTTTTAGATAATTATCTGTTCAATTCTTCAAGACAGTAAAACTAAGATTCCGTGACTTAAATTTTTTACCTCTCTATTTTTTTCCTAGAAAAACAAAGGACATGCTGCTGAACAATAATCAATGCATGCAATATGTCCAAAGTAATCTGTTTGGACTTCTGATCAGATATCTTAGTCCAACAAGATGCCATGTTTCAAGGACATAAATATAAAGAATAAGATCCCGAAGACATGTTTGCCTTAACACTCACAATGTTTAAGCTCACAACATATAATGGTGGAGCATCAAAAAAAGCAACACCATTCAACTCCGAACCAGTCCACTTGTGTAAAAGAATTTTAGGACCAGAAGCTATCAAGAGATGGCCTTGAAGTGAGGCTAAAGCAGATACTGCACCCTTTAATTCCTTTGAATAAACTTCTGAAACCTGGCCATCAAATTATATTGAATTAATACCACAGAATACAGATAACAGCAAGAAGTGAGAATGATTCAAGAAGTTGGCAATACTAAGCTCAGTTGATAACTTCAGGCTTTATAAAACACAAACATTTAGCAGTAAGGGCCTAGAAATTCCTGTAGTTACCAAAATCTGTGAATTATCATTCGTGATGGAAAACAGCAGCACACGTCCTCTAGCTGCAACATCCTCCCCTTGCACATAAGCAGTCCCAATGGCTAAAAGTGTTTCATTCTCCTTTCTTGTCGTATTCTGTATCAAGGAATTCATTAAATTGAAGATGAATATCATTATGAATATAATAATGTTGCTATAGAAAAGGAGACCAAAGCATACATATCCTTGTCTAGTTCTGGTCATTCTTCCTTATTATACACTACCAATCCTAGATTCTATTTGAGTACATCCCCCATCATTTTTATAAGTGCATGCATCTAAATTTTCTGGACTAACAGTTATCTTGTCATAGAATATCCTTCATGCATTGGAGAGAATCTCGTCCAAAAAAAAATATATATATATAAAATCTGCATTGTCATCCATTAAAGGTCGCCTTCCATAAGGCAGAATATTGCAATGAGCAGAGTGATCACCACTACTTCTCTCACAAGTATGAGAAGAATAAAATCAACGCACTAACAGTTGATGAAGAAAGAGCAAACTTACAAATAGTGAAACCATCCGTACTGTAAGTGCATTTTCAGAGGTTTGCATTGGTATTGTAGCCTTAATTTGCCAAGGGCCACTAGATGGTTCCATTATTCGAACCTCATATTCATCAACACTGTAAGTTCGGTGCATTTCATCAGAACTCAAATTATGATTCTCAATCTGATGGCCAACTTCTTGATCAACTAAAGATGAAAGTACTTGATTCACTGGCTTGTGAACCTACAACCAATTGCAAAAATAAGGCATCACCGGTTCATGTGATCGTATAACAAAAAACTTAACCTAAAAACAATCAACAGTTGTCAGATTCAGGTAAAATTATTAATAGAATCAGTGATGCACTGCTTTAACATTTGGATGCTTCAGAAGATCAAGACATTTATACTTATCAAGACAAGTAAAGTTAAGCTGACTTCATAGCCCAGAATATCAGACAGCATCTAATTAAAACATAAAAGTATTACTCAGGTAGAACCTTTTGAAGTAAAATATCAGACAGCATCTAATTAAAACATAAAAATATTATTCAGGAAGAACCTTTTGAAGTAAAGCAAAAGATTAATATGATTTGTAAAGGCTAAGAAGATTATAGATGTATCAAAAGATATGTTAGTCAAGTATGATAGCTGCAGAAGGCAATATTCAGGAAGAACTCTTTGAGATAAGGTAACTACACAAGGGTTCAATGGAAGGCAGTTGGCTAAGGAAAGTGCAAGAAACAAATGCATACGGCTTACATCAGTCATATAGACAGTGAACAGCTAAATATAGGAGGTAATGGCTTATGCCTGTGTACTGTTGTATTACCATGTAAATATATTTATGAAAGAGAATCACAAGCTAAACATTAGTTTGAAGACAAACAAGAAACTCACTGGCACTGAAACTATAAGTGGGTACAAATTCTTCTCTGCATAATAAGTCACTTGATGTGGGGTTCCTTTTAATGGAATCTGCCAGAAGACAACTTAAGATGGGTTAAACAAATAGTTGCAAGTGAAAAACCCGTCATATGCTCAAGATAAAATAAGAAATAATATTAAAAAAATAAGTGAAGGGCAAAGGACACCTTTTGCACTGGCCAATAGTTGTCATAACTAGAGTCAGAAGGTAGTTGACAAATCTTCAAGTTGCCCTATAGGATATGAAATTTGACTAAGTAATCTCACTTAAGCTGAATTACGAAAGCAGTTATCGGTGAAAACCAAGGTTAGAAGTCAAATGATTGTACACCTGTGACGTAATGTAAATGAACCCATGATTACAATTTACATTATGAAGAACAGTGAAGGCAACAATTGATCCATCACACAGCTGCAAAAAAAAAGTAAATCATGAGTTACTGCACATGTATGAATAAAAGAAACTTAACAGACAGGAGATTTGCTTGTGAAATAAAAACAGCAGAAGGTTATGTTTATTCAAAAAAAGAAAAGGTGGATGAAGACTGATTTCTGACCTGTGGATGAACTCTCAGTCGCTCTCTAAATACCATAAACCATGCTGGTCTTGATCCAGAGAGAAAGAACCCCTGATGACCACTAATATCCTTAAAAACGGTAATCCTTTGGCATGATGTTCCATTTGATGTTTCCTCTCTTATGTAAGTATCCAAGGGGACACGAACAAATCGCAAGTTCCTAAGCCTTGAAGCATTACTGCTGCCTAATACAATCGAATTCTGAGCAGAACCAGAATCCTCTGTCTTAGAAGTTCCTTCTTGGCCTTCAAACAAGAAAGCATGGTAACAAAGAATTGTCCCATCAGACAATATTCCAAAAATGAAAGGGCGGCTATGGTGTCCAGACCATCTCTGCATTGCCAACTCAACCACTTTCATGTTTTGAGTACTTTCTTTTCTTCCTGGGCCAGTCACTCCCTCAGAACTTCCAGTAGTCACTTTCTGCTGTTCTATTAGAGGTTCGTGAGCATAGCTATCAACAAGGAGGGTTTTTCCAGATACAAATTTATCAACAAAGAAAACAGAACTGAAGTTTGGCACGTCAAACATTTCTAAGGCACCAGTCTCATAACAAAGAGCACAGTATATATCCCCCTGATCATGTGAGGCACCATCAGTACCATCAATTGCCTCACTGATTCCTGTTGAAAGCCATGCATCAGTGCTTGTCTTCCGAAGCCATGGTTCTGGCCCTTTATCATGGTATAGTGAACATGCTGATACTGATTGCTTTGAGCTCTCAAAGGCAGATGGAATGTTTACCGAAACCGTGCAAGTAGAGGGATCTGTAGTTTCCAGAGTTAAACATGTGTTTGTTTAGAAATCCAAATGAAAAGAAAAAACTGAAGAAAACCGATAGAAGTAAAACAACCAGTGAACTTAATAAAAAGGTATAGAAACCACGGCACACAAGGCATGCTGTGATTAGTGGAATGGTCTGGTAAAGAATAGACAGGATTGTATTCACATCTCCCCAAACAAATATCCAATTCCTTTTATCTTGAAGTTCAACTACTTGATAATTCAAGAATAGCAGCATCAAAATAATTATTTCTCATACAAGGAACCTTAGTTCCAAAACTCAAGGAACCTTGGGAACTTCAGCAATCGTGTTTCTAACTTCCAATCGTTTCCAACTAGTAAATATCAAGAAGTTCAGCAGCATATGCAACATTTACAAGCCGGCTATCTGGAACACAAAGAACAAGTAGTTTCTTCAGGCTAACTATTGTGGGCAGCATAGAGACCAGATATGAGGAAGAGAAAATCATAACAATAGAATAACGACAGAAACCATCGTTTGTGCTTGTTGTTTAGATAGCTAAGATAAAAAGGAAAATGTTAATCTAGATCCCATCTGGACAGCATAATTTCTTGAGATGCCTCCACTTCTACAGTCAAGTCGCAGGTTGAGGAGGAAAGAAAGTGGTATGAATCAAGGAGAAGTTCCATCAATTTAAACATCATAGTCTGATTCTTAAATGCCAGCAAATCCAGGAGCCGTTTTTTCCCAATGGCATCAGATCTTTAGTACTAGCCACCTTAGCATTCAGTTGGCTCATTGAGTATGTATGCTCAAGCTTGGGAAGGCAATTGCTCTATACTTTTATCAGGATATATGCTTTACTTGTATCTATATATAACAGGAACTGCCATTGTTTTTGACAATTACAAGTTAAGCAACTTATTTTGAAATTGGAGGCATTTTGATAAAGAATCAGGACTCAACAATTTTTACTCCCTCAAAGGGTTCTGTATCAAAGTTTTTCTCACTCCTCTTCTATATGGTCTCCAATTCTCTAAATTATTCCGCATACATGGAACTGTTCTCTCTCTTCTCCTTCTTTGCTATAGATATTGTTTCTCAACATCAGAGTTTCTTACTTTCCACAAATACATAGGCCAGCCTATTAAAATACTATTTCTCATGTTTGCTTTCCTCCCTATTCCTTCTCCCCACCCTTTCCACAGGCTCATGCCTGACGTAAATTTTTCAAATTTCACTTTGGATTCCTCGACTGAAGTCCTCAAATAATAGAGAAAAAAACTCTAACAAACAAAAACATTACCAAGGAATTATACTAAGTTTATACTAGCAAAACAAGAAGCACCGGCAAAACAGTAAATGGTTCAGTGTTAGTAAGGCGAGAATAACAAAGCCAAAAACAAGAAGCATTGGCAAAATGAGAAACGGTTCTGATAGAATCCTTGATACAGCCCTTGGGTAGAACTCACCCCCAAAA
>MUZT01022966.1:0-10440 GCA_002156105.1 Passiflora edulis | reverse complement strand
CGGCACAGAAGTTCCTGGCCCGCCTCGAAATATGCTCTCCCGACACTTTCTCTATTACTCCAGAGGCAATCAAGGGTTTTGCGTATCCGGGGGAAGATGAATGCTTGAGGATTTTAGGTGTTTGTTTGTCTGAGGTAAGTGGGTTTTCTTTCCATTTGGGTTTTTAGCCTTGTCTGGGTGATGAGGAAGTGAAGTGAGATGAGAGGAAGCAAGAAAGGGTGGTGGGTTTATGGAAATGTATGGTATTCGAAGTTTGTTCTTTTGAGTGTTTTACTCTAATGGTGGACAGTTATCTTCGTAAGGTTCCTTGGAAGAACGAATCTTTTCTGATATGTTGCTTCATTATTTTTTATTGTGCAAAAGAAGCGGTTGATGCTTTAGTTATTCAAGTGTATTTTATGTTGAATTAGGTAATGTCATCACACTACACGCAAATTCATGGAGGTGGAACGGCCTGCGTGTATAAGCTTAGGGATTATGATGCCGTTTTGATGTGTTTGAAGAATTACAAATGTATTGAAATTCAAAAAATACCTTTTACCACACTTAATATTGTTCAAAAACTTTCACATATTGGTCGATGGGAGCCTTTGAGACCAGAGCATTTGACTGAAGCAAAGGTCGATGAGTTGATTTGCAAGCTTCCGAATACGCTAGTGGATGCACTCTTACCTTTCCAATTGGAAGGCTTAAGATTTGGTTTGCAAAGGGGTGGCCGGTGTCTTATTGCAGATGAGATGGGCCTTGGAAAAACACTCCAGGTAATTATTTTGATGACATTGTCTAAGCATTTATTTTTTTAGAATTAAATTTTATTATAAGATTCTGATCTGGATACGATCTTAAGCTTAGCATTTTTGTGTCATTTTGCTGCATGTTTAACGTTAACACTGGCATTATGCCACAAATTTGAGTGTATTGTTATTGCACATTTGCCTCAAAGATGCTTTTTTCGATAAATGGGACTCTCTATGCATGTTACCGAATCTATGTGCACAATTGTGTGAACTCAAGAGGCTTATTTATCCATGCTTGTTCATAACTGGTCTAAAGTATGCCTTTTCTTGTTGGAGGGGTGACCATATATTTACCTGATTTCTTTCAGGCAATTGCTATTGCTGGCTGCTTCATAGATCAAGGTCCTATTCTTGTCGTTTGCCCAGCTATTTTACGGTTTTCTTGGGCAGAAGAGTTAGAGCGATGGCTGCCCTTCTGTTTACCCTCTGAGATTCATCTTGGTATGTGCTCCATTCATTTTTTTAAATCTTTCTTGTGCATCATAATTTTTTTTCCATTCTTTTCTTATAATAACTTCTGATGGTTGGTTCTGGATTGACTGTATCTGTAGCCATGCTGTTGTGGTCAAGCCATCTTGAATGGGTCTATTCTCTTTCAGTTATTTTTTGGCTGTTCTATTCAGTACTTATTCAATATGGTCTGTCACTTAGAGTGGATCTAGAGCATGTCTTGCATACTATGTCTCTCTAATGAGGCTGTGTGATTGCATTAAACATTCGTAAAAGTTTATACAATATGTTGACTTAAAATACAGAATATGGTCTTTTAGGACCTCCCTCCTTTTTCACTGTCCATATCCCATAGTAATGTGTTGTTATACATTTAATGTAGAAAATAGAATGTCTTCTTTTACGGAGGTCCTGTTTTGTGGATTGTTGTGTGTATCTATGATTCTGTTTATTAAAATTAGGAGACGAACTAGCTTCTTCTGTGAATTGTTGGCTCATAAACTTTAGATCTCAAAATCTTTTATTGCAACTAATAATTACTTGTTTTCTGGTTATTATTTACATATGTAATCTCTAAACTGAGTTAGCAAACCACCGGGCCACTAGCTTTATCTTCTTCTTTCAAGCTTCTTTCTTTTGGTTAGAGGCATGACTTTTTGTCTACATCACTTACTAATATTTTTATTTCAGTTTTTGGTCATCAAACTAATCCTGCAAACCTAACAAGATGCCCAAGAGTTGTGGTTACTTCTTATACAATGCTTCAGCATTTGAGAACAAGCATGCTTGAACGAGAATGGGCTCTTTTGATTGTTGATGAATCTCACCATTTACGCTGTTCAAAGAAAAAGTCTGAGCCAAAAGAGGTAGAGGTTCTCATCTATTTGCTTGAATAGTCTTAGTTTTTCATTTGTAATTTTCACACGGCATATATATGTGAGGCACTGAGCTAGTACTCTTAGTAGATAAAAGCTGTTCTCGACATTGCCGCAAGGATCAAGCGCATAGTTCTTTTGTCTGGGACGCCTTCCTTGTCCAGGTTGTTCCTCTTTGCATCGTAGCAAAATGGCATAAAGCACTTTTGATTTTCCTCATTTTTGAATTGTTTCTGTGCTGAAAATGTTATTCATTTTTTTGTTGCTTCTGGCTTGTTTAATTTGCTGTATTATCACGTTTGGTTTATGTTTGAAATGGTTTCTAACATACTTGTTTAAATTCCTAGGTGATCATAGGCCATACGACATTTTTCATCAGATAAATATGCTATGGCAAGTTTTCTGACATCTTTAGATTTACACTGGTGATTGCTTCTTTTTAAGTTTTAAGGTATTCTGTTCAGAGCATATGATTGACAATCTTTGTCCAATGTAGGCCTGGCTTATTGGGACAGAACAAGTATGATTTTGCAAAAGCTTACTGTGCTGTCAGATATGTACATACTTCAGAAGGGAAAAGTTTCCAGGTAATCCTGGAATATCATCACAGAACACTGTAATTTATTTAAAGCATGCAGACATTCCCAACTTCCTTGTACTTTAGACGGTAAATAGTATATTATTGTTTCTTGGTAATGTTTATACGTTTGATAAAAGAAGACTGACAAAATAAAGTCCTTGTCTTTCATCAACAAACTTTTGGCTCAACTGACAGCCAAAATGGAGATTTTGCAGAATTTAATAGGATTCTCATTGCAGGATTTCTCCAGAGGTGTTCGCTTGGAGGAATTGAATGTGTTACTGAGGCAGACTGTCATGGTATGTTATTTTACTGACTTGCTAAGTGGATTGGGATGACTGTCAGTAGGCTAATTAATGGGTTGTTTCGCACTTTGTCATGAAAATTATGGAAGAATAGTCCACGCATCATGTCTTCCTTCTCAAACTAAGTAGAATGGAAATCATGACGCTGGTCTTGAAAGAGCTTTGCTATGGTGGTTTTTAATGCGTTCTTTTTTTCTGTGCCATTGACATGTAGAGAACTTTTTCAGCTTTCTAGCATAATGATTTCTCATTCTATGTCGTGGTTACTATACTGGATAGAAACTTGCGAAGTGCCTGGGAGCAATAGTAGGGATCTTGGTTGTTCATTGCTGTATGTTCCTGATTGTTTCCTTCAATTAAATATGGAATCTTTAGCTGTTTGGCCCTGCAGACCTTAAGTCACATTTTCATAATCTGTTTGAATAAGGGCACTTTCAATTTTATATTGATAATTCCATTTGGATGGCATCATAAATGGGAATTATTGTTGTAGATAAGACGGTTGAAGGAGCATGTGCTGGAGCAGTTACCACCAAAACGTCGTCAAATCATTAGACTATTTCTGAAAAGATCAGATATAATCTATGCAAAGTCAGCTATGGCATTGGTGGATGGGAATGCTGTTGAAGCCACAGATTTAAGGAATCCAGTGGAACCAGATGGTAATTAGCCGTTGCCAACATGTTTTATCTCTATGATTGTTCTGAGAATTTACAGAATAACAATATTCTATTTCATGATTAAATCAAATTAATTAATGCCAACCATTTTGCTGTTCCATGTCACATTTAGTCAAAGCTTACTTTGTGGATGATATATGTCTGGAACTATCAACCCTTCTGAATGCTGATCTTTACTGAATACAGAGTTTTCAATACAAATGCTTCGGGTTCCTTATATTTTAAATAACTGCTGATCAAATGCCACTTTTGAGAAGTAGTCTGATGATTGAAGAAGCCATTCTTGAAGAATCTGTTTGACGTAATTTTTGCCTCTTCTGCTTTCCTATTATTTCAGATGGTAGGGATTGTTGCACATCAAGGCAACTCTCCTACCAAGAAGTTGGTATTGCTAAGCTACCTGGGTTTCGTGAGTGGCTTTCCATTCATCCGGTCATGTTTGAGCCAAATGGCAAAGAAGAGTTGGATGTAAACCCTGGTTCCCAGAAGATGATAATCTTTGCCCACCATCATAAAGTTCTTGATGGAGTGCAGGTTAGAGGCATTGACTATTTTTTGCTTCTTTTCATGTGCAACCATCCCTGAATATGCCCTTGGATATTGTCATTTCCTGATCTTCTCTGCATCAACAGTATGAGTAATCACATTTTGTTCTGGCATGTTGTCACATGAATGCATCTGTCTGTTATATATGGTTCTCAAGTAATACTTGATCAAGTTCTTCCAAGAATTTATGCTTAATGAGTTACACACTGATGCTGAAAAATGTTTACAGTTTCAAAGCACGGGATGCTCAATCTTGAATATAAATTTTAAAATAATAAAATGACAATGATATTGAACAAGAAATGCTATATGCTCTAATCTTATTAGGATTGGTTTGGGTGACAGTATAGTCCACCATAAAGCATCTACACTGACAAAGTTTAAAGACTTAATATAATTTAGTTTCTATGGAAAAATGGAACTCGGAATGCAGTTGATGATACTGAGGTTAGCTTACTCTTATTCACAAATCAGACTGGTTTTTTAGGTGTGAAAACCTTCGTTGATCTACTGTATTGCTATGAATTTAAGTTGGATGATACCAAGGTTAGCCTACTCTTACCCGCAAATCAGGCTGGCTTTTTCGTAGCAAAATATTGCTCTGAATATAGCAGCTTGTTTTTTATTAGTTATGGCAGCAAGACAAAGCTTTCTATTTCGAACTAGTCTTCATGTCCACATTGGCTTCAGTCTGGCTATAATATAATAAGGACTCTATTTCTTTTGTTGGTTTTAGATGTTAGTTCTAATTCGGAGTTGATATTTTGATCAGGAATTCATGTGTGAGAAAGGAGTTGGTTTTGTCCGCATTGATGGAACCACACTTGCCAGAGATAGGCAAATAGCTGTCCAGTCTTTCCAATCATCAAATGAGGCTTGTATCTTTTTTTTTTCTTTTCTCTTCAACTTGATTGGTTATGGAAAAATTTTAGCCCGTGTTTTGCCATCGGCTTGAATAAAATTTCATTATTTTGGTTTTCTTATCATGATTGATCACTTTGGTGGTGTCAAATTATATCCAATTTCCTTCTTGTTTAGCAACCACTTTATTTTCATTCTGTGCTCACTGAAGACTCTTTTTTCCCTTAGAGAACATGTATAGACATTTGTTCTAAGCTTAATATGTATTTCCTTTGACATCAGTTTTTGGTCCTCCCTTACTATCTAAGCTTGAAATTCAATAAAGCGTCCAGCTTTTTTAAAATGTGAAGAAATATTTATGTCATTGGATGGGTTCCTTCAATTCTCTTCGGGAATAACATATAAAGAAATTTACTTGGTGCAGTTTATTTTTCAGATTCTAGAATGCAGCCCACTAATTGAATATGTTTGTCTGCCAGATTAAGATTGCCATTATTGGCATAACAGCTGGGGGTGTGGGGCTTGACTTCTCTTCTGCAAGAAATGTTGTGTTCTTGGAACTCCCACAGTCCCCATCTTTGATGCTTCAGGTATGTCATTGTTGTTCTTCTTTCGTTTCCATCTGTAGTTTCATTTGACATCATTAATGTAGCAATTTGTCTGAGTGGGTTGACACCGATGTGCTGTTTCTACATTTGATTATCAGTTTCTCTGTTGACTTGCATTTGAGAGAATGACTAGAAAGTTGACATTGAGATTTTTTAACTGTTTTTCAAGTTGACTATCAGCTGTAAATAGTATATGTGTGTGAGTTATGTATCTAATTTTCTGTGACAATTGATAATTTTCATCCATCTTGTCATGTATTTTACTCTTTCATTTCTTTAGTTTTTTTCCAGTTTAATTCTTGATTGAGTTCCATTTAAGTGGCTTTTCGACAATATAGGTTATCTTTATTCAGAAATAAGGATCTGCATTTGCAAGCATACTGCATATCTTTCTTTTTTTTTAAGTCTTTCCCACTCCTAAACCTTTGAATTCTTCTTTGTAGGCTGAGGATCGAGCACATAGACGAGGGCAAACAAATGCAGTTAACATATACATCTTTAATGCAAAGGTTTGCACTTTTCCTGTAAAATTTTCTTTTATTTTTTCTAGAATTAGTTCTTTCCGACATATTATATTTTGCTTTGACATGCTGCAGGACACCATCGATGAAAGATATTGGCAAACTTTGAACAAATCTTTGCATCGGGTTTCATCTACGACAAATGGAAAATATGATGCAGTTACAGAGATAATGGTACCTTTTAAATTTTTATCCTTATACAGGAGGGAGGGATTCATATCCGGGGAGGGTTAGCACTCATTTTTGGCCCTGACAGTAGACCCGAAAAGGTTACCAATTAGCACCTTTTGTAGTAGATGTCTTATCCACAGATGAAGTGACCTTATGGTTTTCTTTTGGATTCTAGCTTTAACAAGTCCGATAATATTTCTCTTGCTATATGGTAATGATTAAATGCTAGAGCCTTAATTCTTTGTTGGTGTCACACTCAATTGCACACCAAAAGTTTTAGGAGAATCTGTTCTTTCCGTCTTTGTTGTGTTCATCTATTGGATTAAGTGGTTGGTGAGATTGTGCCATTTGTCACATGACTTTGCACTTCAATAATCTGGCTTGGCAGGTTGATAGTGTTTCTGATTTAGAAACATTTAATAGAACAGAGAGAAATTCTGAGGACCAAGTTTTAGAGAAAGGCTCACGTGATGTGGTCTCTACTGTTGAAATAGTTAAATTGCAAGACTCTGGCTTAGAACGGGATTCAGAATCTTTTGAAGTGCATGATGAAACAGCTGGAGAATTCATTGGCAGATCAGGACTTGGTGATAGTGGAGTTCATACGAATTGTCATCATTGTGAGGTAAAGCTGAGAAATTTTGACTATTATTTCCTTTTTCCTTAGTGAGTTCCAATCTCCTGGTCTCTTTTTCTCTCATTTATTGGAAACTTTTTGGTAGGACAGGCTAGTGTGGTCCTTGATGTAAGGGCAGACAAAGTGGTAGTGGCAAATGAAAACAAAGAGGGAAGCGTTTACACAATTAGAACTGGATGGCAAAACAACACTATTGTATCTTCTAATTTGGATGAGGGAAATGGAAGCAAGATTCAACTGGAACAGGTGCATTTTGAATAAGTTTTAGTCTAGAGATAAATATTAACTTTTCTCTTAAATTCACGTATAGGCAATTTTTTTTTCATAAATTTGATGATGCAGGAAAATACAATATCTCCACAAATAGCAGAAACAGATGATGGTGGACCAGTTCAACCGAGCGATGATAAATACTTGTCAGAAGTATATTCTCTGCGCTTTGAGGTATAATTATTGAAGTGATGGTTTTTTATTCTCCTTTTGCTTTGTTGGTTTCAGAGTGATATAATTAGACGTTCCTTTCTGGTTAATTCTCTTTGTTGCTTTGTCATTTCAGTGCAGTATAATTTCAACCAAAAAAAAATTAGAAACGGATCTTTTTCTACTTCATTTGTCTTTTTTTTCTTAACTTGGAAACTGATTGGGCTTGCTTATACTGGAGGTTTCTAGTTTATGACGTCTTTGATGTGTATGCACATCTATTGACTGACAGACATGGTTCATTCATTTCTGAAATGATTGTGTTTTGAGGTTCAAATATAAAAAGAAATTCTTCGAGGGTTTAGATGATCAAATTTACATCCAATTGCTCCAGTGCTGTTGGATTAAGATATAATATGTACATCATAATTAGGAAGCTGGAGCTCTGCAGCTTTCATATCTTTCTAAGTTTTTGTGCCTTTGGCATTATTGTTTGGATTTTGTTACTCCTGGATAGATCTACTCTTTAGTCGGTGCTTATTTTTCACTTGACTTTAGACGTCCAGGAACCATCATATTAGAGTTCAGATGTTTTGGGGTTGTTCAATTGATATATAATCAGCATATAAGTATCTGGAGGAGAAGCTTTGAATTCATGTTGTTCCCTTTTTTTTTATGAAATATATTTCATTGATTGGTCTAAAATCGACCTTTTATACAATTACAACCATTGATCCTTGAAGTATTCATGTTGTTCTTACTAACTTAATTGTTTGTCTTTATCTGTTTTGTTCAGGTGAGTAAATATACTGAGAGGATCCACCTCTATTCCTGTACCCTGGGTACAGAGTCAAGACCACAGCCTTTATTTGTGAATTTCCGACCAGAGGAACTTGAGTCAATTGGTTCACCTGTGGAAAACAATGGTAAGGAAGCAGCTTCCAAATTTCTTAAGGACAACCCAGCTTACAGGGATGCTCTCTTTTCATTTCTCAACGAGTGGAATGCTCTAAGGCCCGTTGATAAAAGGAAACTACGTGGAAAGACATTGCAGCTTCCTCTAAGCATTGAATTGTGCTGCTTAAATGAAAGTGTCAATCACAACAGCATGGTATGCCTGCATGATCCAGTACTCTGATTCTTAATGTATCTGCAAATGCAACGACACGGTTATCCTTCATTGGTATATAAACTATATGTATCAAATAATATATGATGACTTGTATAGCTTGAATAACACTTATCGTGTCTTAATAATAGGGAATGCTGAAGAAAGGAAGCAAGCGACGCACCACTCCTCTCAATGAGATTAGCCATCCTTTGCCATCAAATGCTGTGCTTAAAATGGTATATTTGTCTAGTAGTTATGGCAAAAAAGACAAACAATATGCTCAAGGTTGGACCCTAATGGATGAGCCACTCTGTAAACTCTGTCAAACACCATGCAGGTAAACCTAAATTATTGATCCCATGCAGTAATATTTTTGTTTTCAATTCATATTGCGTTCAAAGCTTCAGATTAGTTGTCTCATCTTTTTCTTCTTTGTATCATCTTTTCTTCACATCCTCCCATTTTTGCTGTTTTTAATTTTATATATCTTCACTTGCAGGGGAAGAAATGCCAAGACACCTGAATATTTTGAGGATCTATTTTGCAGCCTTGACTGCTATGAAGAATATCGCATAAGAACTAGTAGTAGATCCCTTCGTCAGGTGTGCATTCCATCTCGTTATAATAAATTGAGGGGCTTTCTTTTGTATCATTGTTTGCCTTTTATCATTAACCAATTTTTGTCGGGTAGACCAAGTTGAACACATAATCTCATACACCTTGTCTCGCGTTGAATGCTTATAATCTCATACATCCTGTGTTTATGTTCTTGGGTGATTTAGGGTATGTTAAATCTTGACTTCTTATTCATTTGATGTTATTTATCACAACTTGTTTTAAAATTACATAATTTGAGATCTCTAGGAACTTTTTCAAGTAGAGCATGGGATATGTACAAATTGCCACCTGGACTGTCATACACTTGTGAAGACCATAAAACCTTTACCATTGGACAGACGAAGAGAATATGTTGAGAAAATTGCACCAAATGTGGCAAGTCGCACAAAATTGTAAGTCAAACATGAATTTATTATGGTTTTCTGCGCTGTTACCAATTATGCCAGTAAAAATTTGCATTGTCGCTAAATGATTGCTTTTGTTCAGAAGGATTTTGACCTTCATAAACCAGTTTTCAGCAGGCTGATCTGATTTTGTCAAACTTCTTTGGAGCTATGATATTTTGTTGAAAAAAATATTTCTTTCCTAATTCTTACATTTCATGCCCTAATCATATTCCAAGCGGAAACCGTTCAGACTTCTGAAACCTATAAATTTTGTTGTTTGAGATTGGCAGGCTTGACAAGCTTGTCAATGATCCATCAGAGGGCAATGCATGGCATGCAGACCACATTGTTCCTGTCTATCGTGGTGGAGGTATGATGTTGCTTCTCTGAAATCATTAATTGAAAGAATGATTATCTCAAAGTAGCCAATCCGTATACTTGATATGTTGCATACATTTGTTTGGCACTGGTTCTCAGTCGTGGACCTTAAATCAGAAGTCACCATTGTGTTTGCCACCTATGAGTGGACTACAGTAGAACGTGCTAAGTATGTTAGATCATTAGGTAGTGCAGCTGCTTCCCCGGCTTTTCTTGATCATCAATGCTGGTTTGTGTCAGCCAATGCTGTGCGCACTTTTCAATTTTCCACCATCTATTCAAATAAATTTAAGCTCCAGTGTTGAACCTTTAGTTTGTATGATAATTTATGTAGGCGAATGCAGACTAGAGAATATGAGGACTCTATGTGTAGCATGCCATTTTGATGTTACCGCGGCACAACGCTCTGAACGACGCTTGGCAATGGCCAGGGCTCGGAAGCAACTTGCAGTCATCATGAGTGACCTCAAACATGACAAGAATGTAGAGGGGGCTA
>MUZT01022924.1:0-10552 GCA_002156105.1 Passiflora edulis | reverse complement strand
AAATAAACCTGGTTTGGGAGTTCCATTAGTCTCTGCAGATACTCATCTCTCTTATGGGGATCAGATTCTGCTTGAATCATTTGGGCCACCTGGTAAAGAAAAAGACGTCAAACACAAAAAATTTCAAATCTGGAATTTGAAACATTAGGACATCAAGGCATATAAAAGCATACAGATTCATAAAATGTATGAATTTGGTGTGGCTCAAGATCACCAATAGTTGTTGCAAGGCTTGATAGTAGTTCGGACACAAAAGGCTCACTTTCTCCAACCTGAAAACAAAGATCTCATTTCATTCCTCTTCTTGATGCATGACAATAATAACCAGAAATGAAATTGTCCAGAAGCAAATAGCTGGTTACCTGTACAATAACAAATTTCCGCTTGCATTTTTGAACAATTTTTAAGAATGTGTCGCAGGCCATATCCTGGAAAGTATATTGACATACAAATCACAATCAACTGACAGATAAAACAAGGACAAGAAAAGAACCTTTATGGTAGCAAAGACATGCAAATAGCAAAATTATAGCATATTCAGGTTATGACATAAAACATCCAAAAAGCAGAAATAACCTGGACTCCAGGGTGTGTTTCGTGCATAAACTCGAACAGTTTATTGACAACAGTTTTCAAAAATTTCCAGTGAGCTCTAAGAAATCTTGGGTACTGTCCAACAACATACCTGCAAAGATATTGCAAGAAATATTGAAAATAAGACAGACAGTAAAATTTGAAATGATAACAAATAAGAAGGCATAACTGATGCTTTTCTCAAGGTGGTTGCATTATTCCCTATTTACCATCCCAGCAGCATCAAGGTTTAGACAAATCTTAAATCATTTTTATCTTTTTCTTTTTATTATTGTGGGAGCTACTGAAAAAGCATAACAGGATAAGCAAGATCAGCATCAATGAGGTCAAAAAGTCTCTGCAGGACAAAAAGTCAGTCAAAGAAAATTTAGAACATCATGTAGAATATATATCGTACATGATGTTACTTGCAATAACAGCTTTATTATCTTTGCCCTTCGTGATCTCACATAAATTCAGTAAATCACGGATCACCATCACAAGAAATCGGTTTTCCTGCCACAAAAACCAATGAAGCAAAATGTCAATAAGAATGTCAGAAAAACAAACAAAAAAACATAAAAAACTTAGTATAGTCGTAAATAAATCTTCATAAATCCCATTGATAGGGCAAATCATCACTAAATTGTGCTAAAACTATCTCATTCAAACTGCTGCCACTGAAAATGTAAACTGTTTATACAAGTAGTAGTTATCTAAATAAGAACATATAGTTGACTAAAAAACTAAAGCAAACAAAAATCGGATGGGATAAATTTAATATCCAAGAAAAGCAAAAGCAATCTGCCAACTAACAAAATAACATAACTGCTACATAACCAAGTAGCAGAGCAGGTGGGATTAATTACTAAAAGATTTAGTTAATACCAACTGCAACAATCTGAAATGTATTCATGGAATTAAAATCAATCAACAACCTTGGAAGAAGGATGCAAGCAATGAGCACCAACTTAATAACAATGAACATGCAATCTAAAATGTGTTCATGTAATTAAAATCCATCAAGCATCTTAATAGCCTTGCAAGAAGGATGCAAGCAATAACCACCAACTGCAGGAAAAGGAAGATCGACTTATAATAATAACCAAGGGACTGGGCCAAGAAAACAACAAAAGCAAAAAGTTTGAGAGGCATTTACTACTGTTATTTTGCCATTTTCCACAGCTATGGAAGTCAGGATAAAGTATTTGGCAGCATAAAAGAAACAAAAACAACATAATGCTACAACACCCTTATATTATCAGAGAAAATCAGGGATCAAGTCATTCACCGCATTAGCAGCAAAGTTTGGATCAGGGGTTAAATCATTTGCACTCACATTAAGATCGAGTTCATTTGATCCAATGCATGTCAATATCATGAGCAATTTTAAGGTTATGACAGTTCTTTTTTTTTCACAAGCAAGCACAAGATTTAGTAAATTAACAACTCAATAACTATAAAAATTTACTCTAGAGAAGAAATTGAACAAAGCAAAGAAATTAGCTACGACTGATAAATCTTGATCGCACATGCAGGATGGGGGGTCTCATTATATATTTCATATTAGGATACATGGGAGGATAACATTCCATCAGACAAATCTCAATACCAAATTCCAGGACCAACAGATTCCAAAATTGTTTTCCAGTGAAAAATGAGATATAAATAAACTAAGCCTGAAAAAATTGAGAAGAATAATAATATACCTGTTCTTCCATCATGGAACCAGAAATGGATCCAATTGCCCAGCATAATGTGTTTAAGTTGTTCCAACTCCAATCCTCACCACTTAGTTGCTTACTCAATTTCTTCAGCATCTGCTTTCCACAAATAAGGGGTGATTAGCAACTTATATTATGATAAAAAGCAATATTAACAGTTGTGCATAAGACATGTAGAAAGCATTATAGGCACTCGTTTCATTCAATATTACCATTTTTACAGCATAACTTACCAAAACAGGTTCACATGATGAAGAATTACTTGAAAGTTTAAGCTTTTAGTCAAAATGATTTTCAAAAGAAAATTAAATGATAATTTTCCCAATTTTCTTCTGGGTTATAGCTTATTAGCTGTTCTGTCTTAATTAATATGGTTATTTAGCACCTATTTAAGTTTTACTTCCCTTAAATCAAAGTTGGAGCCTAGATATGTGCATGCACACGCTCAAATGTAGCATCCCATCCATCTCAAAGACAGTTTTGCTAGAGTCATCCAGATTATAACACCCATATATTAGCATCCTATGTTTCTCTAAGACAGTTTCACTACAGTTGTAGACTTGAATTTTCCTAGGTATTTGTTCACTTTCTTTGTGCATTATCTTCTATTCTACAACATGGGTGACAGCAAACATGTAAATTAATAGCAGCATAATTAGGAAAAAATGTATTTCAGACTTATCTCCAACTTTCTAATTCCATCTTTACAGGAATAATGGTGTTACTACGATCAACCAAGCAATATTCATGAAAGAATAAAAGGACATGTAGTAGAAAATATGGGCCTATGTTAATTCACTGCATGAAAGAATAACAGGACAATTGTATAATTCTGAAAAGCAGGTATAATATTCATGAAAGAATAACAGGACATGTAGTAGAAAGTTAACATGGGCCTATGAATTAAAAATATCAAAAACTGGCATGTACCTGCTTTTCAGTATCCTCATGATCAAGATGTGACAAGTAGATTAATGTTTCCCTCATGATCTGCACAACGGTATTATGCTTACGAATTGAAATAAATAAAAGATATAAAAAGAAAAGAAACCCAGCAGGACAATCTGAAAAATATGAAAGACAATGGACCCATAGATCAACAAACATAATTCTAATTTGATTTATGCAACTGCCCAAATTTAATGTTTTAGTGTAATTAAGGAGCCTAACAAGAGAATACAGGAAAATTACTAAGATGAACCCAATGTATGGGCATTCAATAGATTAACCTCAAGTCCAACATACAACTCCTAGAAGGCAAACAAGAAATTATTTGAAAATGTTCAGTTTAGAATTGCACCACAGAGCTGGAATCAGCGCATAACATCAGTATTCAACAGGGAGAAAAGGATCAGAAACTTGGATACATATATATATATACATATATGGACACATGTTGCACATCATGTAAATGAAACTACCTCCCTAAAATAAGCAATATGGACCAAGACAAATTAACTTTTCTACTTTTTTTAGAGTGAATGTTGTTTTTCACTACACTCATCCAAGAGCCACCAACAATCAGAACATATTTGGCCTAAACATATAGCCATATCAATGCAAAAGTTGATTAAGAAACACTTCATATTCTCATTCAAAAGCTACGGTCATAGATGATGATCACATAAATCAACTACACTTTCTACCTTGTATTGAACAAGAACATCATTGTCTTTCAAAGTTTCACGAACAATATTTCCATTTTCATCTTCAACTATCAAAACCTCTTCAGGTTTGGCCATTCGACAGATCATTAGCATTCTCAACTTTGACATTGGAACCGCATATAGCTGCCTCCGCTGAAGAATTTGTGAACCTATGCCATCAGCCACACCATGAAGCAAAGGCATCTGCAATGTTTGAAGCATACACTACACAAAATCCATAAAGAGCACATAACATACAAAGGAACTTGTGTCCAATGAACACAATTTAAAAACAAAAGAATACAGATTTACATGGCTTAATAATCTATGAAACAAGACCAACAAATACGAACAAATCCAGATATAGGTAAAAAATGAACTGTCAGAAATTATACTTTCAGCCAAGAATGTTTCAAGCACAAATATAGAGTACCAGATAAAAGGGTGGGGAAGAAGATTCTGCAGTGATATCAAAATCATTTATCAACTATACAATCTGTTTCACATGGAATAGTGTATGGCCACGAATTCGTTTATAATATTAAAAAGGACACTACTGAAATTGAGAGATTAATAGGTAGAAAAAGTAAAATGCAATCTGAAAAAGTTTCCACAAAATAAGCTATTGATTACAGTCACTGGAAATCAGCAACTCAATGCATTTAGGGTTTAACAGTGTTTCCTTAACAAGGATAGTTATTTAATCACTATATTTTCTTCCATAAAAAGGAAGTAGTATAAATAGAATATTATACCTTTTTTTCACTAGGATATTATACCTTTCACTAGACTTAGATACCCTACCAAATTTATATTATACTATAGATGTTAAACAACCCCAAAATCGTTGCAGCCACATTCTTTTTGTACTTCATCTTCTGTTAGCAGTCATATCGAATTTTTACCTCCTGCACTATTTCTACTAGGTAGTTTAACCCAAAACAGAAACATCACATAATGTCCAGGAACCCACAATATAATGCCATGAAATTAATTAGAGAACAACACTGAAACTGTTTTTTTTTTTACTATTAAAAGGAAAAAAATACCGGCAATCCCATCATGCCCACAGCTACTGCAGGATTATCTAGATTATGGTGTGCCTCGAAGAGTTCTAACACCAAGGAGTTCCAGTAGTCCAAGCAGACCTATTGTCAAATGTATTAGAACTAAGAGTCATTAACATGTAAAATGGAAATACTATTGGAGACAACAATAAATGAGGATGAAAGTTTTAAACCTTAAAAACTTCAGTGTCATCAACATATGAGATGTTGATTAAATAGTCAAGACCCATTTGCAATACAGAAGTGTTCTCCTGAGAAGACTCCAGCACTCGAATATGACACTGGACAGGATATGAAGATATATCATTTGATTTGAAGTTAATTCATGAATTAATGCTTAGAAACCACAGCCAAAACATGAACATCGTATGCTATTCAACAAGGTACCAAATAACAAGAATTAGCAGATTCAAAAGCTTGAAAGAGTAGCATTCCCATGCTGTGAAATACTCAAATTTTTAAAATAGCAAAAAAACTTCGATCTCAGACACCGTGCTTTTTTTCCTTTTCAATGAGGCCATTTAAACAATGATTTAACACATTTTTCTTTTTTTTTGGTTCACAACAAAGCAAACATCCCAATCTTTCTTTCTCGTTGGCTGCTGGAAATGTCAGATAATCTCCACCAATCATCCTTCACCATTTGATGGTAAATGAAGTCAGACTCTCCATGAGATTAAATTAGTAACTTATTTGCAGTTACTTGAAGCCGTAATGTCACCAGTCTCTTATTAGTCCTAATTTGCAAGTTAGTGTAACCCATCACACTGCCACTAACTCCAACTAAGCCCAAGTTGTACTCAAAAAACAAAATGATAGAAGAATCTCCACCAGCTCAGAAAAGAGAATTGCCTTGTAAAATGAGGTGAAGAACAAAGCCAAGTTCTGAATAAACGCCTACAGCAATAAAAGAGAGAAACATATTAGTCGGAAGCAAAAACTGAAAAGAGAACAATCACCCAGTGACATGCATTATAGCAAAGACACTAACCTGTTCCTCACTGGATCCATTGGCATAGGCTTCTGGGATGTTTGTATTTGGTGGCAGAATAGCCTAAAGATTAAAACGAAAAAAAACAATAGTATCACCTTATTGCTTATGTTCTTTTTATGAAAAAGGTTAGTCATATTCAAATAAGGACCATTGTTTCTAAAATTCAAACTAGAGTTTCCTGGTGCACCTGCAACTGCATGATGAAGATACTGTACATCTTGACATACTGCAGATTATAGTAGTCCCCAAAGTTAAGAGCTGCAACCTATAAAACATCAAGATTATAAAAAAGGAGATACTAAAAAGTTGGAAAAAATATCTTATGCCATTAAAATATACCTCTGTCAAACATTGAAGCGTAAGATTCCGATAAGCTGACATAGGAAAAAATTTCAGGAGTGTCTCAAGCTGCAAGGAACAGTAATGACCGCA
This sequence comes from Passiflora edulis, assembly GCA_002156105.1. Lineage (NCBI taxonomy): Eukaryota > Viridiplantae > Streptophyta > Magnoliopsida > Malpighiales > Passifloraceae > Passiflora > Passiflora edulis. The sequence continues at coordinate 4,116 of MUZT01022924.1, read as the reverse complement.
TACAATAAGAAGGAAAAAATACAAAAGAGGCAGTGAAAATTGACAGCTAAAATCATCTTATTAACCACTACTTATTTGATATTTTACACACCAAGGGGGATTCAAAAATATAGCCCAATGGAATCCAGGAAAGGAAAGCATGCAATGTGGACAACGTTGCTTGAATAAGCTCTGCTCTTTGTGAAGCTGATAGGACATATAAGCATAGTTCATGTATGAGTTGAAATTCACTGCAGAAAAGAAAGAATACAAATGAAATTATAATATGCCCGCCATAATGGTTACAAAAATATGACAAAATGAATAAAACAAGCTATGTGAGATTAATAATAAAACCAAAAACAGTACAGCTCAAAAACTAGAGTAGTTCCACATTTTCAAATTAACTTCAAAGACAAAACACAAGAAGAATGAAACTATCCTGCCATTGGAATGCAAAAGAATTTTAAAGTAATTTTGCATTTCTACAATTTGGTAACTACACTGTGAAACGACTGAAAATACATTTTGATGTAAAGAAATAAGATTAGAAAACGTTCTCAATATATTTCACAAATTGAATGAAGAAATTTTCAAAATATAAACTATATATTTATAAACCCTTTAGTTCTAAGAGGCATGCTACCTAAAAACCAACAAAAAATATGGTAATTCACAACCATTCGTAACAGAAAACTTGCATAATATAACTCATCATGAAATAGGAGTTACTATACTCCAAAAAGTAACTATCACTTCAATCAATCTAATGAATATTAAGTTTTGCATTTTACTCCAAAAATCAGTTGGCTCATCTAGGCATAAGAAACTATGAGTCCCAAACCAACCAGAAACACTTTAATAGGAGAGGGGGTTAGATACTATCAACTCTACTTAATATCAGATTAGTTGCAACCAACAGTAGTCCATCTCACAATATACAACTTAACAGAGTACATGACATTTGCACATAAAGCAGACAATATAGTTACCTGTTTAACGATTGTTTCAATTCCTTGATCTTCTGCTGAGTCATCTCTCCTCGAGAGAAGTCAAAAACTTCTTCACTAAGAAGCTAATAGAAAACAGCTCATATCATCAATGTACAACATATAGTAACTCTCATGGACAAAGATCACTTAAGGAAAAGCTTACTTTCAATATATCCATGCACTTCTCGCAAATTGTCTCACTTGTTCTTGCAGCAGCAACAAGATCAGGGATAAAGCTTCTCCATCGAGCTGGCCACTCATGCTTCAGAATCTTACAAAGTAAAGTTCAATCAGAGAGATGAATGCAAAAGAGACAACACAAAACTGAAAGAATCATTTAAAATCAGATGAGGAAAAAAAATAAAAACAAAGCCATCCTAACTAAAGCATCTTCAGCAGTCACAAATGCATTGCATCATGTTTGGTCCACTGAGTTAGAATACAAAGCAAAATGAGTTAGATCATCTACACGGTCACTTTCAATCATACCTGCACCAAAATGACATTAAGCTTGTTCACATATAGCCTCTCCATTCGAAAAGAGGTGTCAACGCTTGAAAGCTACATAATGGAGACCATTGTTGAGGGAAAATATTATTAAAACCATGTAACAAAAAGTGTATTAAAAGAAAAAAGATCAATATCCCTACTACCTCTTAGATCGCAATATCAGAGTCCATACCTGCACGATGACTTCCGAAATGTAATTCTTCATTCCATCTCGCTGTTCAACAGGCAATGCATTCCATCTATACTTTATAACGCCTTCTAGAACCTACACACAATAAGCCAAATGACACATAACAACAACACCTTGGTTTTCTGAAACAACATATGGCACATGTAGAACTGTAAAAACAAACCGGAAGCAGTAAGGAGCCCAAAATTTCCTCCTAAGATAATCAACACAGAGATAAAGAATAAGCCAACCTTATTCCGTTTGGTCCACAGGACTTCAGGCTTTTAGAAACTAATGATAGGCAGGCTCTAAAGTGATTCTTGAAATTTCAGTTTCTGCTAAGCACTATAAACAATAAAAGGAGCATGCTCCCTAACATTTTTGCGAGGGAAGAGATTACAGATTCAATTTGCTTAATCATTAGGCAGTCTGACTTGGCTAATATCCATCATTACTCTCAGACATACAATCTTTCAACCAACAGATTCATAAAAGACGGTCCGCAGACTCTTCAAGGAGCATACTAAAATGATAAGTCACCCCCGCAAAAAAAGAAAAATCAATGATTATCCAAAGCTTTAATCAAATTATGTGCTACATTAATGATGAAGCAAGTCATTGAACAGGGGCACAAAGGCCCACCCCATCAACTATGAATTCCACAATTTACATTGTTGCCCTGCACCCAGATGACCAGGATTATGAGCCCATCAGATGCCATTGCAACAACCTCACATAACACAAAATCCTGCCTGAGCTCCAATTTAGAATATAAAGAAATCAAAATCGAGCCATAGTGAAACCCTCTGACTTCAAAGGATCCCTTGAATGCTTCAAAGATTCCAGAAATACTGATCAACCATTCAACTTGATGCACAGCACAAGCTGTGACACCTGAGGGTTTCATGTGCATGCATGAACCTAGCACTAATATCGTCACAAGAAACATAAATCTCCCCCAAGATCACAATTGCACGTGCATAATATACTTAAAACGTGAAAATTGTCCCAAGTTTCCAAGCTTCCAACATGTCAAGTCAAAGCATGATGACCTTCATAGAACCAAACTGAAGCAAATTCTAAAACTTCTTCAAACAACCTCAATATATAAAATTAATGATCTTATCTTACTGGCTGTACTATAAAATGCTCAAATGGACCACAAACATTCTAAGACTGCAGTGTCAATCACATTATTGGCATTCTATGCAAACAGCCCTATACATTCTCCATATCATGACCAGGCATTTTAAATCCCAAAACTGTCTCATATATACCGTGAAAATTTCAATTACAGATACCAGAAGAAATTACATTTTGACCCCATTAAGATACAATGTAAAGTTTGGACTTTCAAATAAATTATCATATATTGCACCATTTGATATAGAATAAAATCTAGTAAGGCGCAGAATTTAGTGTAAGGTTCATGGTAATTTGCAAAATGTACACACAAAATTAAGTTGTGATTTTCAAATAAAATCTTACATTTCACAAATTGATCATAGAATAATCTAAACAACGGACCTGCAATGCAAAGAACTTGGTGTTGAGGCTCTTGGTATTTTGCAAAATGTGCACAACTTGGAGCCACATATCTGGGTTGCTTTGCAGATCCTGCAAAATCCGATCTGCAGCAGCTCTCTGCTACAATATAAGGAGATAAAGGAATGGTGAGAAAGATCACACCTGAATTCTGTTTTTCTTTTCACCCAAGACACCCTAAGTTAACAATTCGATCTGTTTTTTATTCATCCAACACACGCCAAGTTAACAATTCAATAGCTGCCAACATTTACTAAATAAAAATAAATTGTTATCAGATAGCAAACAAAGCACTCTCTTAGAGAAACAACAGCAAATAACTCAACTTAGAAAGTGGATATTGCAACAAAAATTCAAATGCCAACTTCCAGCAGAATTCAAATTTATCTCCAAAAACTCGAAAAAATTCCAACACCATCTTTCAAAATTCGCAATCGAAAACAAAATCTAACAAATATGTTAACGGGAACCCCAGGAATGGATTCCTCACTTTGCCCCTCAGCCTACTGGGTTTAGCAACCGTTTCCAGCTGTTGTTCCAATCTCCATCCAATGGATAACCTAACAGACTTGAACCTAAGTCACCACTAAAGCGCTTTAAACCCTAGCATAAGATGCCATAGCACAAAACTTGCGCACAACTCGGCGGAAAAACACAAGCATGCCCAGTAAAAATTGAAAAAAAAAACAGAGAAAAGAGTAAGCAATCAGACAGAACTCTAGCCTGAACCAAAACACAACTCGAGCAAACACAAAATGCATTTGGACAGTAAGTTTATGTCTCTTTTCTGGAGAGGGCGGCAGTAGAAAGAAGCAAAAAAATAGACCTCTTCCTTAGATCCAGTGCCGTAGAAGGCAGCAACAGTGGCGTCGAGTAAAGGTACATCTATTGGCTGACTCAGATTTCTGAGTTTCTCGGCCG
>MUZT01022577.1:0-10129 GCA_002156105.1 Passiflora edulis | reverse complement strand
GCTGGCTATGGCGAAGCAGTTCTTACCCACCATGGCCACCAAGGCACTCCCATTGTACTCGAAGATCTGCAAACTCCACACTTTCAACAAAACAAAATCGAAAAACCAAAAATTAAGGAGAAAAAGAAACACAAGAGACTAGCATACCGACATCCTTCGTTGAACAAAAAATGAAATTATATTAGCCGAGGAGGCACAAACTTGACAGTGTATTTGAATTAGCCTATGTAATGTAGCTAGCTTGAGGATTACTCCAGTCTTACCGGAAGCACGAGTAGTGGGAGAACGAAAATAAGTTGGGCCTGGGCCCATTTTCCTTTTCATGGGCCGAGTTTTATTTAATACTGGCCTTGATTGTGTTGTTCTATTGGGCCGGTAAAAGAGGCTTTTGAAGAGGACATCTTAATATAATATTTAAATCAATATCAGTATTTTTCTTTAGTATATGATCGTCGGAATAATCTTATCTGTGTGATTCGACTAATATCTCATATTTGTAGATATTAAACCTAGAATCATAAACTGTACGTGTTACTAACAATATATTTTTCTTACATTATTTTCCGACCGAATTGGATCCGGATCGATATATATTTGGTAATTAGAATGGTTTCCAACACAGAAAAGGTCCAATTAACAATTCCAAAGTGTGGGATTTACACGACCCTGCAGGTTTCCTGCAATAGAACCCTCTCTTCTTCTGCATATGCGTGCAGTGCATCTGAAGCAAGAGTATGCTATTGTTCATTTCATTTTCATGTCTTAATTTGGAATGTCCTTCCACCATATTCTTTTGTGGGTTTTGTCTACCTAAGAATCAATCAATGTCCCATCCCCTTACAGAACAGACACTTTGGAGAAGACCCATGTCCAGGCATCCCTAGATCTTTGCCGGTTGATGCACAAGCGTGCAAAAGAAGTAACAGTCTGTGCATTCCCTTACAAAGCTACAGATCCCTTTTCTTCTCTTTATGGATGCGTAAAAGGAGTGGAACCCCAGTAACTTGTTAGTGATCTCAGGTTCCATAAATTATGACGATAACAGTATTATAATAACTTTCTGCACTTCGCTTCACGTTTGATCAGTTCTTAGCTAGCTGTTCCGATGCTTCATTACTAGCCATTTATTATAGTTTCAACAATAAAGAGTTGACTCGGGAAACAAAAATCAATATCATCGGTGCCATTCCTGCAACACACACAGAAACAAGGTCAAAGCAAAAGCAAATCAATGTAGGAAGTGTTGCTTGCACATTCTGCCAGGTTTTTTGCCGCGTTATAAGATCCTGCCAGAGAATAAGAGAAAAAATGGAAGCTGAGAACCAAACTTAATAAGTTATCATTCTACCAGTTGACTATGATTTTCTTATCACTGATTTCCAGGAATCTTCTGCTTCCATCTATATTGAGTCTGGCAACCGTTAAGTAGCCAGAGAGCCATTGACCATGTTTTTCCAATCTTACCAGAAAAGATGGTAGTGCCCATTGACAGTTTCTGGGAATGGTCTTCAATGTTAGGAGTTTCTGGAAAAGAAGAACAAAGAAGAAAACAGAACAGAGGAATCTTTTGTTGGCTTTGAATCATCCAAGCTCAGAAAGGGGTTGGACACACCAGAGTGATTATGCAATACTCTTTCAATATAAAAATACAAAATCATATTAAGAGAAAATGAATTACTTTCCAATTAAAACCTCCAATGATTTCTGAAATTTCAATAACAACACATGTACAGTCTGTGAATTTGTTCATATAAAGAAACTTAAAAGCCAAGAAAATTTTTATCCTTCATTTTACAGTGCATCTGGACATTTTTGTATACAATGGTTTAATTTATGACTCCAGGAATCAAGATTTTGTTCCTAAAATGTAACTACAAAGTATATAAACAACTTTATTCCTGTAATCAAGCTAATGTTGACCAATGCTATGCATAGGATGTGAAAGGATCACAGAGATTAATCCCAAAAATGGCTGACTATTAATTAGAATCTACAAATAAACATCACATGTTCATCTCATGAAATACAGAGGTGACCTGTTTCACTCTGTTCTTTCCTTTTTGCTTATAAATAATTCAGGCCTTTACCTGTTCTTTATACAAGATCATCTGTATAAACTCTTTGAAAAATGCACGTCAACTTATGCATTTTGTACTGACAGAGTTTAAAATTGGTGCAACTCCTGGGGCAGTGGGTGAGAGTTGCACAGCTTTGTTTGATCCTCTGTTTCTTTTTGGTCAGAAAGTTGCAGGTTTTAAGGCTGAGATATGCCGGAGATAAACATCTACTTGTCTTTCACTTTTGGTGTCTCACATTTTGTTGTAGTATTCATTTGCTGAGAGAAGGGTGGAAGGATTTGTTATACTAGACGTCATAGAATAGGTAGGAAGAAGATCATAAATAAGTGCACCCGGAAGCAGGTTTGTCACCAGGAAGGAGAAGATAGCAAGTGTCTTTTTAAGAATGGTATCAGTCCCCTGCATACTCTGTTGGTTGGTGTTGCTATGTACTGCAGTCAGTACAGTGCATGGAGGCAATGTAACATACGATGGAAGATCTTTAATCATCAATGGAGTGCATAAGATTCTCTTTTCTGGTTCAATCCATTATCCTCGCAGCACTCCTGAGGTACTGTGTTCTTTCTTGTCATAACCATGCACTTGTTGAATGGTGGGAAACTGTTTGATGGGTCAAAACAAAAAATGGAGGATCTCTCGAGTGTAACTCTATCTTGGGTCTTGCTTCATATATGGAGAGGCATTACTGTTGATGCCTACACTTTCTGGGTTCATTTTCTTTCTTCTCCATCATGATAGTGTCTCTGTGTGTGTCTGATATCCTCACCATTATCATATGTGTCTATGCTTTTTGTTTGTTTATTTAACAGAAAGCTATGTTTCTTCAGACTTTATGTGCATAAAACAAAACTAGAGAACAAACCAGACCCATGTCTTGGAAGTTGCTTCACTCTGACGTTAAATCCACAGAAATAACCCTGAGAGTATTAAAAATCACTCCTCCATTGCTTGATGAGTACTACTGGGATGTAGCTTTAATCAGGAAAGGATACATATTCTAGCCCGAGTTTCAGTTCTGAAGACTGCCATGAAATACTCAGTCTCGATATCATATTGCAGATGTGGCCATCTTTAATATCCAAAGCCAAGGAAGGAGGCATAGACGTTATCCAGACCTATGTATTTTGGAACTTGCATGAACCCATAAAAGGACAGGTCAGTGCTCTCTCTCTCTCTCTCTGTCTCGCATTCCTCTCCCGAAGTTCCTTCCATTTCTTTGGTTCTTTCTTGCTTCATTGTCATGAAACATATTCATTGTCATTGCAGTATGATTTTAGTGGCAGAAAGGACATAGTAAAGTTCCTGAAGGAAATCCAGGCTCAGGGACTATACGCTTCTCTTAGAATTGGGCCCTTTATTCAGGCTGAATGGACATATGGGTAAGCAAAATCACACTACAATTTCCAAAACTGAAACATCACCATCATATGCATGATCTTGAATGTGATTGACCCACAAAAAAGAACTGTTCTGTTGGCCCAGGGGACTGCCATTTTGGCTGCATGACGTTTCAGGCATTGTCTTCCGATCTGATAATGAACCATTCAAGGTATTCTCTCCTGTGGATAATATTAGTAGTTCGAGTCACCATGCTGACCTCGTCCTCACTTTTGCTTTCTGCAGTATTATATGCAAAAGTTCGTGACCAAAATAGTAAACTTGATGAAATCTGAGAACTTGTATGCTTCACACGGGGGGCCGATCATACTATCTCAGGTTAAGTGTCCATAGTAAGAGAAGGTTCAGGATAATCTTACTTGCCAATGCCACTATCATGATCTAAAGTTGTATCTAATACGTATACAGATTGAAAATGAGTACAAAACTGTTGAAGCAGCTTTCCATGAGAAAGGACCGAGTTATGTTCGTTGGGCTGCAGCCATGGCTGTGAGCCTTCAGACTGGTGTGCCCTGGGAAATGTGTAAGCAAGATGATGCTCCTGACCCGGTGGTGAGCTCTTTTCTCTTCACCGATTTAATACTTGTATTTCAGAATGTCTCTGAGGTAACAAGCAACTGCTATGTTTCAAAATGTCTCAGATCAATGCATGCAATGGAATGCGATGTGGGGAAACATTTGCAGGTCCCAACTCACCAAATAAGCCAGCAATATGGACAGAGAATTGGACAAGTTTGTAAGTCTCATGAACTTGCTTCCTGTTCTTATCTAAAACCAGTTTTCACAGTGATCTTTCGTCAAAAAAAGGTCTTTCTATATAGTTGTTGCTCTGAAGACAGTAGTGGCAGAAACATCAGATGTTCCTCTAAATGCAATTACAGATTCAACCAAAATATCACAAAACTAAAACCAACTAATGCCTTTCATTTTTCCTTGAAGCTACCAAGTTTATGGCGAAGAAGCATACATGAGGTCAGCTGAAGACATAGCGTTTCATGTTGCTTTATTCATAGCAAAGAAAGGGAGCTTTGTGAATTACTACATGGTAAAATCTCACTCAACCAGTCTCCTTCATCTGTTCCTCTCTTTAGACCATACCTGCATGTTAATTGTAAAAAACAGGAATAACGCAACAGTTGATCTCTAATGACTGTTCCACTTATAGTATCATGGTGGAACCAATTTTGGAAGATCAGCAGCAGCATTTATGATAACAGGTTACTATGATCAAGCTCCACTTGACGAGTATGGTATGTATACATGTGTGATTGTCTGTGTGTGTCTATATTCATATATGTCTGAAAGCTAAACCTGTCTAGTTAATGTTTTAAGGTCTAATTCGGCAACCAAAATGGGGTCATCTCAAGGAATTACATGCAGCCATAAAGTCATGCTCAAAGCCTTTACTTGAAGGAACACAATACACTTATGCTCTGGGAAAACTGCAACAGGTAGACTCTGTAGTGTTTCTCTTTCACCAAACATGCAAACATCATATCTGGGTCTGAATCTACTCCCCATCCAGGCTTATGTTTTCAAAGGAACTTCAAGGGAATGTGCTGCTTTTCTGGTAAACAATGACAACAAGAGAGATGTCAAAGTCATGTTTCAGAACATTTCATACATATTGCCTACAAAGTCAATAAGCATTCTACCTGATTGCAAGACCATAACCTTTAATACAGCAAAGGTAAGGCTAAGTAAGGAAGCATAGTACTGAAAAATGGCATTTCGCGCAGTCTATTTTTGTTAACTTGTCTTTTGATCAGGTAACCACACAATATACTACAAGATCAATGATATCGAGCCAAATGATCAACCCACGCACAAAATGGGAGGAGTACAAAGAGCCAATTCCGACAATTGACAGGACTTCTTTCAGAGCAAAGACATTGTTAGATCACATGAGTACAACAAAGGATACAACCGACTACCTTTGGTATACTTTCAGGTAAAAAGCTGAAGCAGTCAATACTACCAACATCAAACTTAGCTACTGAACAAACTATCACACTAAAAGTTATTGCCATCTACTTCAAAATGCAGGCTTCAAAATGACTTCAACAATGCTCAACCTCTGCTTCGTGTACAGTCAAGGGGGCATGTTTTGCATGCATATGTCAATGGAGCTGATGCTGGTAAACTTCTACACTTTCCATGGAATGCTAGAAAGCAGGCATGTTTTTATTGTCTGATTACACTACTACAAAAGAGAGGCTAGTGGGTCATGATTTTCTTTGCATGACATTATCTTCTTAGCTTTTCCAAAGAACGAAACGGATCATTACAGTTTTTTTTGGTTTTCCCCGTCCAGAAACTTTGACTATGCATTAGTTTCTGTTTCTGCTTCAGTTAATTCTTTGCATAATCAAACATTTATGGCATCCAGGATCTGCGCATGGAAGCCATCAGAACCCAGCTTTCACTCTGGAGAATACGGTTCAACTGAAACATGGCACAAATGATGTTGCTTTACTTAGTGTGACCGTTGGTCTAAAGGTACTTTCAGACTGACACAGTACACCTGCCTCTTCCCATTAAACTAGTCTGTGTCTAACCATATATTACTGTAAAGCTTTTCACTCTTAGCACGACGAGAAGAAGCATTCAAGTAATTAAGCCAACTTAAATAAACAAGTTTTGTTTCATAGGACTCGGGAGCATATCTTGAGCGTAGGGTTGCTGGATTACGTAGAGTGCAGGTTCAGAGCAGGGATTTCTCCAATTATACATGGGGATATCAGGTATCCTGAAGTCAACGTTTTCACACTTTTACACTTCACACAAAGACACTGAAGCTAATCTGGTTATACTGATCTTATCAACAAAACATGATGAAGGTTGGGTTGTCAGGAGAGAAGCTGCAGATTTATACACAAAGTGGAATTAGCAATGTTAAATGGAATAAGTTTGGAACTGCTAACAATCAATCACTCATGTGGTATAAGGTATGAAAATTCATCCTTCCTTTTGTGCGTGTGTGTGTGTGTGTGTGTTTTAACAAGGTTTTAAAAACCAAACTGGACTAATTCTTTAGTGCATAACTATTTTTATAATTTCGACAAATAACTCTTTCTGTCATCTGTGATTGGCAGACATTTTTTGATGCACCTGCAGGAGATGACCCAGTTGCAGTAAAACTGAGTTCCATGGGAAAGGGTGAAGCCTGGGTTAATGGCCAGAGCATTGGCCGCTACTGGGTTTCATTCCATACTCCCAATGGAAATCCTTCGCAGACATGGTATGTGGCCGGGCACTTGCAATACACAGATCAATTTTCGAAAACAAGTCCTAAAATATCTTTCAAATGTCTCACTAAGCCTCTAAATGTTACATAATGGGATCACATGTCTCATTTATTCGAATGGATTTTCCATTCTATCTAACACTCCACAATTGGAGTGTCATGCCTTCCAAGAAAAGTTTTAGCTTCGGTATAATAATCTCTGAGCTAACGCATGTACCTTCAATTTTAGGTACAACATACCTCGGTCTTTTCTCAAACCAACCCAGAACCTATTGGTTCTGCTTGAAGAAGAAAGAGGTTACCCCCCTGGAGTAACTATAGGCACAGCTTCTATTACAAAAGTGTGCGGGCATGTATCCAAGTCCACGCTTCAGCTCAGTTGTCCTCCAAACAAGAGAATTTCCAGGATCATTTTTGCTAGTTACGGTACGCCTCTGGGCAATTGTACGAGTCATGCCATTGGAAGCTGCCATTCACCTAATTCTGCACACATCATACAACAGGTGAGCTTTTTTCTTATTTTTATGGAGTGATTTCTTCTTTTTCCACCATCTTAGTATTGGCATAAGAATTCTTATCTAACCACTCAAAAAGAACGCCTTTGTATTGAGTCTTTGAAGTTGTTATCTTATATGACCCATCCAACAACCAAATAGAACACTACTTCCAGTAAGACAGCTGATATACATTATTTGATACAAGCCTTTCTCAACCTATCTACATTTGACAGTAGTGAACACAGCAGTATAAACATATTGATACTAATCATCGAAACATGAAATATAAAGCTTATTCAAAGTGCTCCCCCAATCAAAAGGCAACCAAAAGCACAAGTTAAAAAAGTGATTTTAAATTGTCCGATTAAATGACCAAAAAAGGTACAATAAAGAGAACCTAGGCATTCCACAGTACTCTGGTGCAAAGCCATTCTTAGCTGAAAACAAGAAGTCGGACTTAGATGAAGTACTGTAAGATTTTCCAGGATTAATACACTCAATGTTCACATACACGCGTCTTTTCTACTATGTGAGCTTAGCTAAACTTTTTTTTTTCATAATTTCTCAGGCATGTACAGGGAAGAGGAACTGCTCAATCCCCAACTCAAATAAAGCCTTCGGTAGTGACCCATGTCCAGGAATCTCCAAAGTTTTGTTGGTTGATGCTAAATGTACTTGATGCAAAGAAGTTTGTGTCATTGTTGATTATAGAGGAATAACATCAAGTAATATTCAGGTTCTGTACACACATGCTCATACACAATGTATCAACTCCGAATTTCATCACTAGACCATATAAAAGTTGATTATTAGAAATAAAAATTACAATTTATTCATCTCTCGACAATTTCAGAGATATTACCTGCTATCAATAAAGATACACAGGTCATAAGCTGTTTCTTAAAAAAAGAACAGAATAGTTCTTCATATCTTTTACTCAGACAAGCCTTTCTGTAACAAGAAAGCAAAATATAAATAGGCTCAGTGCTGTGGAAAGGCACTAATTTCGAATAAAATTTGGTAGATATGTGTAATTTCCAGTATCCTCCAACAATATCCAGTTGCTTCAACCGGGAAGAAATGGAGTTTATGACCTTTCTTTGCATCTCTGTTATGGTATTTTAATAATTTCCCTGGCAACTTGGGGGAATTTTCTAGATTTGTCTTGTTTTGGTTTCCATAATTCCTTTTTAACAAGGATATGTCATTCTCATAGCCTCGTACAGAAAGGGTTTTCACAATCATATTTAGTTTTTGTATTATTTTCATAAAAGTAAGCGCAAATTTTAGTTTTGCATAGCTAAAAAGGCAGATTTGGATTTCAAGGACTACAATGTAAAACCACAAATTCGTGCACTAGTAAATAAGGAACTTTGAGACATGAAAAACGGACAGGGGCCTTTAAAGCCAACCATTACATCAGTAACAAATAATTAAAAATGCACAGTTTGAATGCAGAAAGAACCAATCTATAAACTTATGCAGATCAGAGATCAAACTTCCAACCCTCGAGGAAATAAACATAAAATCGTTTTGCAGGGCATCTGCATATTGAGCCAAGCAACAAGAGCTGTTGCTCTTCACAAAAAAAGAGAAAAAGACCAAGACTTGATGTAATTACTATCATGAACCAGAGCCAAGAGCTCAAGAAATACACTTTTCAAAGATTAAAAGAAAAAATTCTATTACCATGGTGTATTCTGCAGTTTCTGTTTCTTGGCAGGTTTACTCTTTTTGATAGTCCCATGTTCTTGTTTCTTGGCAGGTTTATTCTTTTTTGTAGTCCCGTCATTTGATGGTGACAGAAGATTCTTCTGTGAAGGCAATTCAGCTATGAAAAGTAAAGTTTGAGCCCAGCCAGCATATGTTCCATATTTGCTCACAAATGCATCTGCAACACGGCTACAGAGTTTAGGTGTCAGTCGGGCACCTGCAAGCTCAGGTAATAGATATGTTGTAGCAATCTGCACAACCAATACAAAACTTTCGCATCAGAATCTTATAAATAATAATCATAAAAAACTTAAACTAGGAGGATCCAGTTACATATCCATTTTCTGGAGAAAAAAAAAATCCCAACGCCAAGGAAGGCAACAAACGTTAATAAGAAGTGTTGAAAATCCAACATCCTAAAGATATTAGCATCCGCACATGAAGAATGTGAAATAATGGATATGCTGAGTCTATGAAATATCATTTTACTGCTCGTAAACCTGTGGTCGTATCTCAAAATGATCCATCACCGAAAACAACTATGGGGAAGAAGTATCCAAAAATACCAAGCACCAGAACTAGCAAATAGAAAGTGTGACTTTGAAGCGGCAAGGGGTTTTAATTCGCCGGGATGAAGAGACGTAAATCCGTAGAACCATAACAACCCCACGGCGGTATCCCATCAACGCCAAATCACTGGCTCGTCCAAGAAAACCAGTATATGTATGAAAACAAGAGAAACGACCGGTAACAAAAGAAAGCGACGAAACCCCTAACTACCAATGGCGTACGAGAATCAACAAAAAATACCTTCCACACATGCGTGTCCACAGGAATGGCATGGTGTTGATCAAGAGAGAACAGAGCAACACAAGCGGCCACCTTAGTCCCAACTCCCGGTAACGTACAAAGTGAATCAATCACCAAGTCGAGATCCAATTTTCTAAGAGACGCTAGCCATTCTTCCCCTCCACCAGGTTTTGCTCTCAACGCATCCACTGTCCCAGTAATGTACTTGGCTCTGCCCTAACAAACACACAAGTTATGGACCGTCAACCATATAATAGACATTGACTAACCAACAATAAAGGCAACAACCTGTAACCGAAACCGGCTTCTCTAAGCTGTTGCTCCGAGACCAACTCCAACCGTTCCAGAGACGGGAACTGGTGGAAATCGAAGCCCTCCACGGACCC
>MUZT01022461.1:0-10706 GCA_002156105.1 Passiflora edulis | reverse complement strand
ATTTCCCAAACTTCTTTTATATTTGCCAATATTTGAATTAACACTAATATAATATGTTTTCCATTCGCATCCGTAATTACGAATCAAACAAATTCGAATATTGTTGTAAAAACAATGGAATGGCGATCACAGCAAATACAACTGTATAAAATATTTAGTTATAAAAAAAAACTGTTAAATAAAAGAAAGTGATGATTAAGCATATTACAACATATGCGTTATCCTTTAATTAAGGTCTTGTTCTACTTTGTAATTTCCACGTTGATTTTGTGTACACAAATTTATTTATGTATTTATTTTAAAAACATCAATACAAAATTGTGTTTATTCGTAGAGTAATTAAGGATTTTTTCTTTTTTGAGAAATTAGGGTATTCACCGTCGACAACAGTGACTAATCCTTTACGCTGTTTCGTAAGCACCCTGATGAATGATTCAACTGACCGGAGTTTTAAATTTTTCCATACATAAAGATAGGATTCGAATCCCTGACCTTTGTTTAAGGAAGAAAGAGTTGCCTTGTATGTGTTTGTACTCCAATCCAATCCAATGTGTTCCAGCCCATCAGCATATGCCTGTTTATCCCACATGAAACAAATGGTTGCAAGACGACAGTACATGGAATTGTCAGGTCACCACCTTGTAAAATGCACGCATAAAATCCCTCTTAACAATTTCAACTTATACCAGATTAGATGGCGGTCACGGTCAACATTATTTTTTATATATTAATCTAGAGTCTTGTTCATAAAACTTTACCCAAAACAATTCATTTCCAAAATTAAATATAAAGAATATCTTCTTTATAGAGAATCATTTGAGATATTCATATAGGACAGATATAGGTGGCCTGACCAACATAGTAGAGAGCTCTTTGCCATATTATTATTGAGTACATATGTAAACTAACAACTCCTTGCTCTATAATTATTAGGTATATTTAACCGCTCTTGAAAACACCTTTTTTTAAATATCAATTCAATTACATGAATATTAGATCATCTTAACTGCGTATTTTATTATCATAATTGTGCATAACATAATTGTTAACTAGTGAAATACACTCTGATGTAACACTATGAAGATCTTACATTTTCTTCCAGTTTCTTTCCATCTCCAATCCAACTGTTTCACAAAATTTTCTCTTTTAGGTCAATAATTCATAATTGTACGTAGCAATCAAAGCTCACCTATCATTGAACTGGAATAAAAAGAAAATATTAGAAATTCAAAGATTTATGGGTAACAGATTTTTGGGAACATTTCATTGAATTACACCACAAATAAGAGAGCTTTTCAGAAGGGAAATGAAAACAATAAAAATAAAAAAATAAAAAGGTTGAAGTGGAGCAAATAAGAAATTAGGAAAAAACAAACAACGAAAAATTGAAACTCGTCGAAAGTGCTGCTATCACTCGGTTATTGATCAAAAGATCCAAGCAGAAAAATTAGTGATCACAGGCTGCTGGAAGCAGATAACATCCGAATAACGCTTGTAGACAATGGAAGGACCACCTATATCTCAAGTCATATTGGGTCCAAGAAAGATTCCATGCCGCCCAACGGAAGCTGGAAATCATCATTTTACATAAAATCAATAATTTTCAAGAACCACCACGTGGCACGTACAACATTATTAAAATCAAAACAAGGGTTGACTAATAGTCCTCTCACTTATATAACTGGTTAATTTTTATCTTACTATAAATTGTTAAAATAATAATAGTTACAGTCAGTTATCTCTCATATAACTTAGGCCTCCCTACAACCCACAAAGGGGGGAACTTAATATGTGGTGGGAAAAAAATATAGAGATAGCTTTTATTTTTGCCAGAAACTAAAAGGGTTCTATACTTGCGACATGGAAAAATAAACATCATTCTTGATTTCTGCACCAAAAGCACATATCCAACTTTGCAAATCAACGAAAACAGATTTAGATTAGGCACCCCAAATAGCTACAGTCTCACAGAAAGCGAAAAGGATTACCTTGATCATGTCTCATGCTGTTAACTTGTGTGTGTTCGAGATTTTTGATGCATGTCCTCCACCGTTTGAATTTTACGAGTCCCATAGTGGAAATAAATGAATTGAATCATTATCTGGTGATATAAATTAAGGTTACACGAAGATGAAAAATGTTTGGCTCATGGTATACTACGGGTAGTTTGGATTGCACTCAACAACACTGTATCTGATTTAACACATCACAAAGTCACAGTTGAAAAGGATACAAATGTATCAAGCAGCACACAGCCACCTGCATCCACCAGCCAGGGTAAATTTGGTCTTATTTTAGACCATTCCACGCTGCTGACCAGTATGCTATTCATGAAACAAAATAGTTATGCAATTCATAAGACGAGCATATTCTGGGTGCAAATGCTGATAACAAGAAAACAATCAATATTACCTTGCCATGTATGTTGTATTTCCAATCAAAGCAAAGACAAACATCAATGGGTTGAGGCCCTTAATATCATTCAAGGAAAATATTAGGTAAGTCAACAAACAGCATCTCTCTAAGCAACATGAATAAACAATTGTACATTGTTTCCATAATTAGAATTCAGTAATCTGGTAAGGGATTGAGGATGGATAAGAGGAACATGCTGGATGCATATTTCTCCTCCTCACCTCCTAATCTTGCTGCTCAAAGCAATTACAAGGTAAAGCTATAAAAATGTCTAAGATGCTTACCTCAACATTACCTCTCTTGACCTGCAATATTCCAGTAAGAATTATAAGTTAGGTCTCAATTTCAAAAATTGCTAAGTACTCCAGTAGATAGACAAAACGAGTCAAAATTACATTGATGCGATTCCAAAAAAAAAAAAAAGAACTTTTTTGAATTGGAAGATCTAATCCTGAAACTTAACTTTCAATTGCAAAAGATAGAATGAAGCAATAAGCTACAAACATTATATACTGAATCAGAATCTACGGTAGATAATTTGGTTTTTCGTATACATTGACAAGAAAATTTCAAAAGGTGTTTGGAAATCTATGAAATTCGCTTAGATTATTTGAACCAGGACGATGGGGCACAGCAATATTTGTTAGACATTTCTTCAAATGATGAAGTCAAATCATGCCTTGTAATATTCTGGATCCTGATAATGTAGTCCATCACATTATTAATAGTGAAGTACTTGTTTAGTGGACTAATTTGCCAATTCAAGATACAACCTAGAAGACTTACAAATCACGGGAGAAGTTTCCAGAACTTATTGATGAACAACATCCAGACATTCAATAAAACCCTACAACTCTATTAATTTGGTTGATGAACCATCGTGATCCGTTCAAGCTTTACTGCTCCAAGTACTAGTGGAAGCCTCAAATGGAGATTCCAAGAGGCAATGACGAACCCTCAAAACATAAATGTAAGGCATGAATATAATTAGGATGAGAAGAAAAACCATTCATGATCCTGGAACAAATACCGATTACATAAGGACGATTCGAAGAAAGTTACTGAATAATCCTTTTGACGTCGATGAAGTTGAGAAAGAAGTTAAGAAAAAAGTGTAGATTGGAATTGTTGACCAATCTATGTTGTTCATCTAAGATAATATACATTATCGTATAACTGGAAAGCAAGAGGTATGCGAGGAGGAAGGCACCACTGACAGAAGAAGCTGCTCTGTGGTTTAGACTATGGCCAAAATAGCAAGTATGAAAAATCGTGGAGGTGGGTTCTAGAAAATATTCTGTAGCAAATCTGCTGCAGAATAAGCACAAGTAATTCCCTTTTGTACAACAACAGAAGTCAGTGACAGTTTTGATTCCGATAAGTTTTAGTGTGAGAATTTTTTCAACTCGGTGTGGCACTTTTAAAGAAGATCTAGCGAGTAATTAAAGAAAACTACGCATAGCAACCCTATATAATCAAGCTGCTTTGATTTTATCACCCATTTGCATAAGCCAGCTGAATTGTAGATATTTCCTTGTCTCATTAGAACTGCTAGCACTTCTAGTATTTTTTTTTTTCTTTATAGTTAGTACTGATGCTTTTAGGAATAGGACTAGGGCTTTAATTAGTACCAAAAGGTTGCTGTAGATTACTTTTCAGCAGATGCTTTATTTAGACAAACTCAAATCTTCACTATTTTGTCCTGCCTTAGTATTGTCAAATTTCAGTCCTTTTTTTCCTGCTGTTTTTTTTCCTTTTATTTTTGATAAGTTTCCTGTTGTTTACTGAATTCTTCTCTTCCTACAGTACATAACTATTCATGAATCTGATCAACAGAACTGAAATGATGATAACCTATTAACAAACAACCACCACCAAATGTACTTGTAAACTTAACTAGAGAGTTGGTGAACTCACATTTAGACAAATCTGAGGAAGCCTTCCACCCATGTAAATAGCTGCCATTGCCCAACCAAGGTAGTTTCCCACCTCGCTGCTCACATAATTATCCTTAGTACTGTACATTCCACCACCCACCTGAAATCCCATTTGCCAATATGAATAATCTTGATTAAGCTCTATATATTAACATATAAAAGGCCAGTGCAAACTCAAAAATCATGTCTTCTATCAGCTGTCACATATCGAACCCATTCCATATGCCAATTATGAATATTTTACTAATTCAAGCGTCATATGAAAATAATCAACAACTAGGATGGCCAGTACAAAATGATGAGCAAGCAAGTCATATAATATGAGAAATCACAAGTCCATAAGAAATTAAGTTTGTATTTCTCATCCATAACGTCTAATCTAATAAATCATTTGGTAACTAATATTAAAATGAAAATTGGTAAATTAGAAGCTTACTTGCAGCTTAATCTGCTAGTATCCTGTAAATGCAATTAAATTTCAATAAGGGTTACCTGCATAATCTTTCTGCCTAATCGCAGTACAAATCCTTGATTTGAATTTTGAACTACAAGATCAAGCCTATTGTTTGCAGATTGATGAACAGTGAACATCCCAAGGAAAGTCATCAAAGAAACCTGAAGCAAGAAAATGCAATACTTGTTTATTTCTGTAGAATCTAATAATTGTATGTAGGTAGAATAACCAGTGCATCAGTGGATGTCTGTCTTACCACACAGAGCATTGTTTTAGCATTCATGTTTGGTGCAGATAGTGTGGAAACAACTCCATCAAGTAAAGGCTCTTCAAGTGAATTCCTAACAGTGGAAGGGGGAGTCATTTTTGGTGCCAAAAAGGATCCAGATGTCGGAGTGTGACTGCTTGAAAGAGATCTCGCTGACCTGATGGATTCATAGGAAAAATAATAAAGTTCAGGAGTAATAACACCTCGCTTTTACCAAGGCCATTTTGCAGAGGCAAATCTGATATTATAATAAAGCAGGTGCAGAGCAATATAACCAGTAGATATCCAACATTTTTCTTATTTATGTAAAATCTGACAAATATACAAGTTAAGACTGATAAATGAATGGCAGTTAAGATAACCGAACACTCTTACTATGCCTGAATATGCATTTTTGAACAAGAAATGCCACAAGTTACTGGAAAGTATAAAGAGAAACAATTTCTTCAAGATTCTCAACAAGTATAAAGCATTCTTCATGTGAGATTTTAGAGAAGCATTCCTTAATTTATACTTTCCTATGACACGCACGAATACTGTGTCTGATAAGAAGCACAATTTAGGAGAAACTAAGAAACTGACATATGAAACCAAACAAGAGTTGTTACAGAATCCACAAAAGCCAGTTCATGCGGCCCCAATCTTACTGCCACAAATTGACAGAGACGTTTTCCTCTAAGAACCCAGTATTCAAGTACAAACAACTCATTCCCCCACTTTATGTGTTGTTTTCTTTACTATGAAAGATTAGTGCACTTCTAAGAAGAAATATCATTTAATAGTTAGAAAAAAAAATGATTTAGGAAAATAAGTTTTAACGGAAAAAAGAGAACCTACATGAAATTATGATTAATAGATCGCACAACCAAATTAATCCTAATACAGAAACACAGTTCCAAAAGGAAAGTGAATAAGCATTTCTCCAAGGTGGTTCTAATGTGTAAAAGAGAAATGTTACAGCCTAGTCCTTTTCCATTATTTATAAATTGAACAAAGAGAGATTTACACATAGTATAATTCCCTCCCAGGGGAGATGTTTTGAGGATGCACTGGAAAAGGAATTGGTGAACTCAAATTATTTCTCCTATCGAGAACATTCAGCCCATTTCTGCATATGTTATTGTTGTCAGCATGTGTACCAGGTCCTCTGTCTCCAGCCTCAAGGTTGGGAGCCTGAATCACAATTAGAAGCTTTAACAGTTAATTACATTGATTTCTAGATAATGATATCATCAGAAAAGTAGAATAAAATAGTGGGAAACTATTAATAACTAACTACAAAAAAACTTTTGTCTTCCTATTTCCCATTTGGAAATTATGGTAATTAACGGTACTAGAAATTATGCTTAGGTCACCTATGTTAAACCTTGACCACTCATATCATTCTTGACTCAATTTGCTGTTTCATTGATTTTATGGTAGGCGCATTGTGGTGGACAAATTTGCAACACTAAAACAGATGTGTCTTTACAATCTCAATAGACCTTTTTGCGAACTTCCATCATATATTCATAATAATGATCAGATCACAAACATCTTATTTTTCCTTACATTCAGGTAATGTTCTTATTAGACTCAACCACTATTAGACTACCTGGATTATCATTATAAGGATAGGCATCGCAGCTGATGACCCAGGACAACTTATTCAACCCCAAAAACAATGTCAGCTTCAGAAAGATTATACTAGTTTTTGTTCCTCTTTAGATCTTGCCTGCATTCAGAAAAAGGGCACCTATCAACCTTTCTTCTGATACACCTATCACCACAATAATAATTTAAATCCATCATCACTAAAGATGACGGCATCCATCCTTAACTCTTTCATATGTCTAAGGAGAGGCAGCAGCCTTAAGAAACTTAAAGTGCATGCAGAACACCTTCAATCATAGGACATAGCTTCACAAAAAATAGTTCGGTTGATCCCTCTTTCCTATTTCCTCTTTAAAAACCTGTCGGATCCCATTATCATTTAGCAGCATAAAGCCCTTGTTAAAGAAGAGTATCTTTGATAATACCATCTGACAGGTATTTTAGGCCTCTATTAAATCTTTGTTTTTCACATCCTTCAAACCTCAAACCTATTAAGGAATTTATAGTGCGTACTACAGAAAATAAAATATATGGCTATGAAATCAATGTAAAACTCAGCCTAAGAGAAAAATTTTTCAAACAAACAAATCCCGCATGCCTTCAACAAAAATGGAACAGCAGAGTCAAGCTCAGAAAATTCTCTGACCAGCACATCTTCAAGTTCTGAAGAGTTTCTACCCTTAATTTTTGTTAACCAAGTTACAATGCACACAAAATTTTCCAAAATTTAAGACAGAATTCAACTTCAAATGTCTAATCAAATGGCACAAACAAAATATATCAGATCTTAGAAAGCTTGTAGTAAACAAAAAACAAAATCATATGTAGTAGATAATGTGAAAATGTAACTCAATCCTCATTGGTAGTGCAAGAATCGTTACACCACATGTGGAATGTTCTTCTGCCACAAATACAAACTTTATAAGCTTTTCTTCCATTAATACTGTAGCATTTGCAAGTAATCTGCACTTCTAATCCATTCAGAAATGCTGAATCTACAAAGCACATGTTCCTTTATGGATAACCCATTTTAGTGGAGCTAGAGTTTCAAAAGCCTTCCTCTCTTTTTCCCCAAATATCCTGTTAATTTTAAGATTTACATCTGATTATGTGTCACCAACTCAATTTGAGGAATATTAACTTGGCTGAATTCATGTTTCATCTTTTGATTTATGAAAGTGAAAAGATAAGTTCAAAAGAATGATGATATGGACCTCTGACTTCAAGAAAAATCAAACTGCAAGCAGCATTCCTTGAAAATGGATATAAACACTGTCTGGATTGATGCTTAGGATTATTTAGTATAGTACAATGACAACTCTTTGCACTTCATCATGTTCCTCAAAGTGGATCGCAATGTTCCCCCATTGTCTAAATATAACTTAAACAGGATTCGTGACAAATTCAGTTATTTAAAGCCTAAATTTAGAGCAACTTGCATGTATTTCTCTTAAAATCGCCATATCCAGAAATAAATATTCTTTTCCCAAATAATCTAGTTCAAAAAAATAAGCCATGTATTCAAAATATAATTTAGAAGAGAGCATGCCTCAAGATAAAACTTTTACCTTGTGGCTCCATTTGTTGGATTTCAGTTTATCATAGATGTGGGTGTAGTATATGGTTTGTGCAGTAAGCATCGTGGTAGTAGCTGTATACAACTGCATAATAACATCATAGAAATGAAGTCAAGGACATTTCAGGACATGACACAAAATTAATTTAGATCCAGCCTTAACGAATCAAGATATGTAGGACTTTAGCTGAATTCTTACCAGTGCCATATAATATTGAGTTGGTAGCTGTAAAGCAAGAAGAAGATTGAAGTCAATTCATTAAATCACATCAACTGCTGAGAATTGAAGCATTTACCACTACAGCAAATGCAGAAATTTTGGAATGGGATGCTTTCTAGTCGCTCAAAACAGGATACAATAAGCTCACTAAATCTTACCTTCCAAGAAACAAAAATGACAGAAGTTTCATTCTGCTATTTAGCTGTCACACAAAATTAATTGCCTCTAATAAATCTCCTAGTCA
Source organism: Passiflora edulis (assembly GCA_002156105.1). NCBI lineage: Eukaryota > Viridiplantae > Streptophyta > Magnoliopsida > Malpighiales > Passifloraceae > Passiflora > Passiflora edulis. Next base: position 1,999 of record MUZT01022461.1, on the reverse strand, counting down.
CTAATGGAGGTTCTATTTTGAGATTAACAATTAATATGAAGTGAAAATCTGAAACTTTTGTTACATTGTTTTTCCTCACAAAAGTTATTATGCATTGCCTTGGAATAGCAAGCAGCAAATGTAAGGTTCAATTTTATTCTGAGGGCTCGTCCCTAATTTGTATGCAGTGGCTAGCAGAAGCTTCCTTACTCTGGTCTTTTGTTAGTTTGCAGACTCTTGGTCTCCTTCGAGATTTTGCTTGCTCAGTTTCTCCTAGTAGTTCTTTCCTTTCATGGTATGTTTGTCACAGTTTTTAGGATTCAATCAGTTTTCCTTTGAATATTTCTGCATGGTTCCCTTGAGAGTTTTAACTTTTGAAGAATCTTGCATAATGACATTACTCCAGTTGGTTTAGAACCTAGACATGTAAGAAAATACAGTGTCATCAAAGTTATTTTAGTTTGTTCATTCTATAAACACATCTCTTTCCTTTTCTTTTTCATTTCTTAATGGATCAGATTAAAGTTTATCATGCCCAAGAAATGACATAAATTTAGGCCTTTATAAAATTACTCAAGACTAAACTCATGCACGTCTAATGACTCAACCTTTGGCCCTTGTAAAATGACTCAAGACTAGGCCATGACTAAAATGCACCTGTAAAAAATAAAACCAAAACAAGGATAAATCTTTACATGCTCTCTTTTTCACATGAGATAGTATAATTTTGATATGCATGATAGGACTTAAAAGCAAATAGGACATTCTGATAAGGACAATGATAAGACTCTCTTACCAGTATTTATGACACAAGAAAGAGGCATGGTTTCCTAATATTTCAAAAAATGTGCTGTGGCATGCCTCAGATATGTTAGTGGGAGAATTTAAGAGACAAAAGAACAGTACTATTCACATTTGTGGAAGAAACAAGCAGGTAAGTCAGCATGCTGATACATGTTCTTAAAAATTGAATAAAAAGAACTACAAAATTTCAACCAACTGGAGTAATGTCATTATGCAAGGTTCTGAAATAAATATGTAACAAATAAAAGAACTACAAAATTACAAAATTATATTGCTTTGGATCTTAGAGAATTATGTAACAAAGCAGCCTTGAATCTAAAGAGCAGCAAATACTTAAGCATTTAAAACCTTGCCACTTTCTGAGCTTGAACCAAATAATGGTACTTGAAATTCCTCCAAAGAAAGAGGGCACAGAACAGGACTATAGCTATTAGAGTTATGCAAATCTAGAGAAAGATGACATACCGTAGCCGGTTCAAGCAAGCAGCCAGCAAGGTTCAAAAGATCCCTGGGGAAAGTATAGTAATGAAATCACATGACATGTAAGAAAGAAAGTAACAAAAAGTTTTAATTCAGATATTCAACAATTAGCATATATTATCTTTTTAAAAGTGAAATTTACATGGGAATAACCTTGAAAGACATAAGACTGGTATGCAAGCTCTAAAAAGACTGACTGCATTCTTCTATACTTTAACAGTGTAAATGAAGTATTATGGTTCTCTCAGAACGGATTAAGATGCTATATGAATTTGAGCATCACTAAATTATTGTCAGAAACATTGTATGCAACGGTAATAATCCTAACATAAACTGCAACAATTAGGATATACTAAATTTTTATTTCAAAGGGAATTAAATAAAAAGACAATTGTTAAACTGTAGACAAAGATGTTAACAAAAATATATTGGCAGCATGTGGTCGCATGGCTACTCGACCAAACGAAGCTAGTTGACTTATGCAGAGATGGATACCGTTATACGTCTTTATGTCTTGGATGAGGCATTTGACACCTTATTTGACGAGAAATGGAGAGAACTTAAGAACATCTAAGATCCGCAATATGAAGTGTTAACTATTCTCCTGAATGAATCCACTATGCATCTAATTTACATGTCATGTTATACAACTCAGACAGTATCCTTGGCAACTCTCTCTTCTGTAAAGGCTGCAAATGAGTGTTTAAATGACTATCATGAGCTTATCAAAAAAAAA
>MUZT01022370.1:0-16848 GCA_002156105.1 Passiflora edulis | reverse complement strand
GAACGAAACTGGGATTTGTTTTTTTTTCTTTGTTGTTACAGGAAAAACAAGAAGCAATATTTTGCAAGAAAAGGGCAAAGGCCAAATCCAGTTGTTTCAGAGATTTATCTGCCACTTGCATGACCAAAATCTCCTCCCGGTGAGCAGCCAAGGGGCTGAGAGAGCAGTCACAACCAACTTCACCAACATCACCTCCACCAACACCGAAATGCAATTATTCGATGAAAATTGTGCCAAGATGCCTATCCTTGCTGCCCTTCACTTCCAAAGTCCTACCTTTCACTAATTCTGGACTTAAACGCATACCCTCCCAACTTTGCTCTTAAACCCTTCCAATTTTGGTAGCTGCATATATATTTTTCGGGTTTTTCACTTCCAAGCAAGAGAGTGATAGTGTAACTAATGGAGGTCGCTTCATTTAAGACATCAATTCTGGGGCGAGCCTCCTGCGCTGCCAACAGACAAGCTGCATGCTTTTTGTATTATAATCGAGTTTCAAAGGTACCATTCAAGGTTTCTCAAAAGAACAGCCAATACCCGTCTTGCATTTCCTCTAATCTCCGGCATTGTTGTGGTTCGATTTTGGCCACAACTCGTTCCAATTCGTTTGGCAAGGTCAGTTCGGACATGGTTATCGAGCAGAATGCGGATTTGGGTCTGGGTTTAGATTTTGTGAGAGTTTTATTGAAACGGGGTGTCGTTTTGGGGGCAATGGTGTGTGGGGTTTTCGTGTTTGGGTGCAAGAGAGTGTTTGCGGCAGAAGGTGTGGTGAATGCAGGGTACGGAGTTATAGGGCAAAGCATATTGTTGTTGAGGAACGCGTGGCCTAAGCTTTCGCAGCTACTGAAAATTTTCAAGGACCAGGGCTTGATATTGGCTGCGCTTTTGGGGTTGTCAGCGTTTTTCTCCATGGCTGAGACTTCCATTACCACGCTGTGGCCGTGGAAGGTATGCATTTCTAGCTCTAGAATTGCGAAGTTGGTTTTGACGTGCTACCACCATTGCGTCATTAGTTGCGATGACATAAATTGGCACCGATAGGCATGCTTGAATGCTGGAAAGCTAAGTTATTGGAGTTGAGCCGATGAAAGTTTGTCATGACCCCATCAAGTAGAAGATTATCTTCCCTTTTCATGTTAACCTTGAATCTAAATTTTCCTCTTAATTCCATTTATGCAATGTGTTCTTGATAGCAATGATTATATCTAATAGGATTGAGTAATAAGGAGGTAGTGGTCTTGATTATCTAACTAGACAAACACTTGTTAAAACTGTAAGATGTGCTGTAGATTCCAGTTCCAAGGTACATGCATTCTGTTCCATTATTGCAGAAATAATCATGGTAATTTCTTATGTGCAAATGTATTACCTGCCTCTTCATATTTATGTGATCAAATACTCTAACTCAATTGGTCACATGATGAGAATCTGTCAGGTGCGTGAATTGGCTGAAAAAGAGCCTGATAACGGTCTCTTCAAAATGCTTCGAAGCGATGTCACTCGGTTTCTGACAACTATTCTTATTGGCACAACGTATTGCTTTTCTCACTACTGTCAAATCTGATTTCAATTTATCTGCTTGAATTTGAAATTTTATTTCTTATTTTATGTATCTACATTCCCAGAGTGGTTAATATTGGAGCAACTGCATTAGTGACTGATGCAGCCACTGCAATATTTGGTGAGGCAGGTGTTAGTGCAGCCACTGGAGTTATGACTGTATGTTTATTCTTTCCCCACTCCTTTCTCTTTGTGTGTAAGATAAAAGATTTTTGTTGAAGAATATGGCTATAAATTTGATAAAGGCTATAGCTTTACTAAATGTAGATGCGGATCATTCTTCCAGCTTATGTCAGACCAAAGATTTCCAAGTCTCTATAGCATAAGATTTCTGATATATATTACATTTCTTCTTATTTTTATTGACTGAAAATAGGTGGCTATATTGCTCCTCACTGAAATCACTCCCAAAAGTATAGCAGTTCATAACCCAACTGAGGTTGCAAAGTTTGTGGTAAGCGCTTACAAACTGAGAAGACTTGTGTATATTGTTTTGTTTCAATCACTGCAACTCTTCCTCTGAGGCTGCAAAACTGTGATATTTTAAACATGATTGAGGTTGTTTGCAATGCCTCTAGGTCAGGCCAGTGGCATGGCTTTCCTTGGTATTATATCCTGTGGGAAGAGTTGTCACGTATCTATCAATGGGAATGCTAAAGATGCTTGGTCTGAAAGGAAGAAGGTGATTCATCCAAATCTGTTCACCTTTTTTCATATGATATCTGTTCTTGTTGTGTTCTCTTATGTATTCTTGTGACTGCTTCTAATTATGTGAGTTTGGAAAATTTTTATTGGTTATTCTGGAATATTAAGTTTTCAATTGTTAACCTCATAATTATTTTCCATTTCGGCATGTCAGAAACTTCAAAGTATATGATATTCTTGTATGCAAACAATTAGCATGTGCCTTCTTCATTTGATGCCTAAAGAACTTTAACTTGGAGGGTTTTTTTGTGATTCTAAATGTGGTGCTCTAGCTGTAGTGGTCAATGTCTGACAATTTTCCAAATCAGACATGTAGCATTGCACAGATACATCATATTAGAAACCTCTTTGTTCTGTTCATTATAATCATACTTATATAACATGTCATGTTAACATCTTATATTTATTTCAAATATATGGCTTTTTTAATTCCTGTAATATCAATATGAAAAACTCTTGTCAATTTCTCATTTGATGCTTTTGAAAGTTGGTAATATTTTGTTTCTTATAAGAATGGTTTTTGAATATGTAATTCTTTATACTGTCAGTGAACCATATGTTACTGAAGACGAGCTGAAGCTGATGTTGAGAGGAGCAGAATTAAGTGGCGCAATAGAGGAGGAAGAACAGGTGATTTTAGGAGGCTAGCTATGGTTGTTTTCACTTTCTTTCTGCATTTTCCTTTTTGTAGTTTGTTGTTTGATGCGCTTGCTGTGTGCTACTGATGAACTGTGCTGTTATAATTCTGGTTCCTTTGCTTCAGTATTCATGAACTAGCACTTTGGTATTTTGGCATTCTGAAGTACAATATGTGGCTATGCAATTATCTGATAACATTCATGCCCAAAAGCATACCTTGGAATCTGAAAGTAATTGTATGTGCATGTTTCATTTGGATTTTGTGAACAATGGCAGATTTACATGTTTAGTTCTATCACCACAACATTACACATACAAATGCTGTCTAAAGTGACTGTTTGGATAACTGAACCTAATCCATCTTCTAAAGATTTCCCATTGTAACTAATTGGATATGGTTAGAATCAAATCGTTTTTGTTTAAGCTCTGATATGGTTAGCACCAAAGTCAAGTTTACAATTCGAATCAGAATGGCATAACCAATGGCTTCCCCATGATATTGGCCATAGGATGGCTCGAGTACCATTGCATGACCATAAGTCAGCAGCGAAAAGGTACCAAGAGTTGTTTTTTATTATCATCTTGCCTAATTGAATGTCAAGGATTTCCTTGTTACCTTATCAAAGGAGTTTTGACCTAAACTTCGAAGCTTTCTGTTTGCTGCTGCACTTTAATAAAATTGCAGTATTTATATATTGATTAAAGTGTAGGTACTTGGAAATGAGAGCCTTCTTTTTGTTAAAACATGGACCAAGACTTGAAAAGGTCTTTTTTTTATTTTTCTTGATGAATCAATAATACTGTCCTTCCAGTAAGGATTAGACCGCTTTTTGCAGAAAATACTACTAATTTAGTTTTGTCAAGGAGTCTACTTCTTTTTTTCAGAAAAAAGAAAAGAACTTGTTCATTTCATTTTGTCTCCCAGGAAATTGTGAAAAAAGGTTTTGAACCGTGTTCCTTTTGTACATTATTGGGTAATATACCTTAACCTGTTTCATGACATTGCAGGATATGATTGAGAATGTGTTAGAGTTTAAGGATACACATGTTAGAGAAGTGATGACACCTCTTGTTGATGTAGTTGTAATTGATGGCAGTGCAACTCTTGTTGATTTTCATGAGTTGTGGGTAACTCATCAGTATTCAAGGTAAATAAAAATTTAACATCCCTGTGAAAACTCTCCCTCCACGATGCACTGAGAACTGTGAGCATCTTTCTAGGGTACCAGTTTTTGAGCAACGTGTGGACAACATTGTAGGTATTGCATATGCCATGGATCTTCTAGATTATGCTCAGAAGGTGGTAAAAATTGTAGTTATTCTTTTCCTTTGAGATCACTTTTACTTTGACCATTGATTGTGTGCGACAATCTCATAGTGTGCAGAATTACAATCTGTTTGATTTTGTAGGGCACCTTGCTAGAGACCACAACTGTTAGAGACATGGCTCATAAACCAGTATATTTTGTGCCTGGTAATCTTTTTAGCAAAATGATATTTATTTCTTATAACATAGTAGAATGAAACTTGATGAAGAAAAATAGTTTACATAGTAGAATAGCGTTATATGCTTCATGTTTTTCTGTACAATATTTTGACCTCATGTTAGTTTTATTATGTTCGAGACATTAATTTTACTGGTCAACTAAGGTTCGATATAAAATTTACATATATGCGCCATTTCCATGAGCCTAATTAACTAAGTTGTGATGGCTTCCTTGTCTTCGTGGTACCTTGATGATTGGCTTCTTTAATTTCATATATTTATTATTGTTACCTTTTATCTTTGATACTGACAAGGACTTGCGATCAGATTTCTCTTATCAAGAGGAAAGTGGAGCTTAGGGTTTGATGGTCAGTATGTTATAAGTGAAATTCAGTGGCAGTTGTTGCGGACTATCAGCCAGTCTTGAATTGGATTATGTTAACTTTAGGTAGCAGTGGACAACCATCTATGATGACATTGTGTTTTCCCTGTAATATTAAAAAAATGTTACATATGTTTGACAGGGAATAGATACATAAAATTATATCTTTTTAGACATTATTCTGTGGTTGATTTTAGATATTAGACAGGGAATACAGAGATTCTCAGTGGAGAATCTGGGGTAAATACATCTTGACAAACTGAATGCAGTACCGAACCACTTAAATGTTACTTCAGTACTGGACACTCATTCTTGCTAGTTTATGCAAAGATGCCTCTCTGTAGGGAGACTAAGGCAATAAAGATGAAACCCTGCTTAATTGGTAGCACTGTCTTATGAAATATGGAGACATATTAACTTCTAGTTTTACTGATTTATCACCCTGCCTACTCATTGTTTGAATGGGATGAATTTGCTTCACAATCTTTCTTGTGCCTTAAAGAAGATTGCCTAATTATATCTTAATGCTGGGGAAGTTGAAAAATATAATGCTACTTCTAGCTTCCTTTTCACTTTACAATGTTATTTCATTGATTTCGATTAGTGAGCTTAGCAAATATGGTTGTCTTGTATGGTCGTATTTTTGGTTTTGCAGACTCAATGTCAGTCTGGAATCTTCTTAGAGAGTTCCGCATCAGGAAGGTTCACATGGCTGTTGTTCTTAATGAATACGGTGGAACTGTGGGGGTATGTGTAATAAACCTAAGGAATCAGTCTTAAATTATGTTGCAATTTTGTGATGATTGTAGCTGACTGCATACTGACTTAATAATATGCAATTTCCTCCCTAGTTATCCACATTGGATGGAATGCAGGAGTGTTGTTTAGTTATTATGAGATTCTGTTATTGTTGGTTGAAAAATTTTCAAGTGTTTAACATTTTTGGTAAGTAAAATTCGTAACTTGAATAATGGTGGAAAATTGTCCATATGATGGATTGAGTTGTTGAGAGAAATATTATAATTCTAACTTGCTAAATAGCTAATGCGATGCCAACCAGATAAGCTAAAGAGGATGATAAATGTGACTTGTAGCTGACTCTTAAAATCTGAAGACATTCACAATGTTAGAATCCCTTTTCTTTCTGGGAACACCTGAACCCTAATTTGATCTTTTTCACTGTGGAAAGCCACAAAATATAGGTAGTAAATAGAATATGAAACATCAGAAAGCAAAACAGGATCCTGATTCCCAATCAAATATTTTTGTATCTGACTATTCTAGGAAGCATTGCAAATCATGGATCTCTAGAGGATCTTGTCTCCTGCAGTGGTAATAATTTGTAGAATGTTGTGACTAGCTCTCTGTGTCCCAACGCTAAAAAAGAATTTCAATCATGTATAAAACTTTTATTGGAATTCCAATCCTGTGTAGTCTTCTGTGTCAATATAAATTGTATGTTGTTAGTTTGATTTTAGTCATCCTAACATTTGTTTTGTGATCTGATCCTTGATGCAGATAGTGACCTTGGAAGATATTATTGAGGAGATTTTTGGTGAAATCTTTGATGAGAATGATTCAAAAGTAAAGCCGGAAAAAAAACTTCCATGTGCTTTTGTTTTATATACAGACATGCATGTTTGTTTTCCCATAATCTTTTATCAAGTTATTCATTATATCCCTTTGCCATATCAGCAATTTTCTTTTCTATGAAAGAAATTGATAGGAAGTGAAGATAGATATAAGGATGAAGAGTTTATGTTATTCCAGCAGTAAACCTATATGGTAATATAATGATATATGAATGAAATTTGATCCTACCTTTTCAATGAAACGATGCTGTGGTTACACTTCATTTGAATTGATCATGTGGATAGATGTTTTTGCCATGGTCCAACTCGTAGCAACATTCTAGATTCTTTGGGAAAATGCAGAATTTATTACTTCTCTCTGCTTGCATCAACATTTCAACATATATGTTTTCACGATCGTTTCACTGATTTATTTATTTATTTATTTTTATTTCTTGTTTGTAATAGGAAGAGATACAGAAGAAAACTGGCTATATTGTCATGCGAGCAGAGGGAATATATGATGTTGATGCTAATACATCTATTGATCAACTCTCCGAAGATCTAAATATCAAAATGCCAGAGGTATGTCATATGTAGTTGGCGCTGAGTATGAAAAATCATTTTATACTGATATTGGCTATCATAGATAGACACTAACTCTCTGGTATATAGAATGCTGATTGAGAACTGGTATGTAGAGCGCTGATTGAGAAGGATGCAACCTAGGAGAGCTTAGATGATTGTCCAGTTTTTTGTATGTTTTCTTTTTGTCAAACTGAATTCATTCATTAAATCTTAAAAGCATGCAATGTCTTAGTCATCAAGAATATGACTCTTTACAAAATCAAGCATACTGCTGGCATGCTTCAGAAATAGTTGAATCATATTCATACTTGTATCATACTTGTGGTAGTTACAAAAGACAAAATGAGTAATGCAAAAAGACTAAGAGCGTTATCCTGCAAAACACCGTCTCACCTTCAAATCCAAGAAATTTGGCTTCCTGAGGATCCTGCTCCTCTTTTGGCCAAAACACATCTGCAGTGGTATTGGTTGTTCTCGGGGAGTGGACAAAAAATGGTGCTACCTAGAGACTTACCGTTGTTAGATCCTTATAAGTATCACCTTCTTTAGATGATACTATAAATGTTCATAAAGTATTGCTAAATGGTCTTCTGCCCAGTAAACAATTGTTCAGCTTAGTTATAAAATCATGCCTGAAATCCTTGCTCTGTTGAATGGTTTTCTGTTTCAATTGTTGCTAAATTTCCAATGCTGAAATCTTCTCATTAAATAATAAAGGAATTTTTTCATCTCTTCATTATACAAGAATGATCTGATCCCAGATGGAATCACAATATTTAAAAAATAAAAATAAAAATCAGCTAGTCTTGACTGTCTATTGCATACTACATTTTGTAGAAAAGATGTGTTTGCCTACGTTTTGTATACAAGGTATGACTGCCTTGATGGCATTACTCTTTTGAGACAATGAAATTAAATTAGGGAAATAGTTTAAGAGATATCGTACAAATCTTAAAATATTGGATGTTCATGTGAACATCGGCAGAGACTCCTCCTGCTTGGTTTGCCTAAGAATTTTTTTCCAACTAATGAATTGCACATTGACTTATGTATACACATGCTGCCTTAAGAATGAAATAGCATCAACCCACAAACAGAGAAATACGCTATTGCTTAAATGACTCAAGGAACAAAATAATGAAAATAGTTATTGATTTAATTTCCAAAAGAAAGAGTCTTGCACTTTTGGAACCTTTGAACGTTTCTATAAAATTTTATGTTTATTATGCATTACCCTTGACATTCATCGAGGATCTTATCATTTTAACATTGCTTTACCATCTTGCTTTTGGGTAAACATGCTTCACTATACTGGTTGTTGGAGTTTGTTAATGATTCGGTACTTTTAGGTTTAAGATGATGGACTTCATCTCCCTTAAGTTCCCATGGTTCCTTCATTCAGCTACGAAATGTTTGAGGAATTGTGGCCTTTCCTGTGGAGTGACACTGATTTTCCGTCATGCATAAGCGTCTATTGGTCCATAAATTATATGTTCAATCACCTTTTTTTTTCCTTATCCTCTCTGTTTACAGGGCCATCAGTACGAGACTGTTTCTGGATTCATATGCGAGGCATTTGGATATATTCCAAGGATGGGTGAGACTGTTACAGTGATCCTTGAAAAGGAAAATCAAGAGGATAATGATACACATAGTGAGAGCAAGCCTGACCAACAAGAACTGAAGGGAAAGCATCAAATATATAAGCTTGAGGTATCATTTGGTTTCTTCGTTCCTTTTCTATCTTTAAAAGTTTCATTGCTTCATAGCTTTGTCGCAGACTTATTTAAACTGAAAATGCAAGTTTCTTTTATGTCTTTTGGAAGTAGATGTTATCTTTTCTGAGAATGCCTTTTACTGTACATTTTATCTTTTTTTTGTTGCTTTGGCAACTTTTATATTGGAGTCTTAACACTAATTACCTGTTTGTTAGATGTTAATTGGTTGCAAGCCTCACTCTACGTAGCTTAAAGCAACCTTTAGATATTGACCCCCTTACAATTAGGCGAATCCCAAGTTGAATGTCAGTTTTGGTTGATTCGACGGCAAGATTTACGAATGGTAGGCATAATATAACTGTTTAGAAACCATGAACATCTGCTTCATCTTTGACTAGTTGGATGGTGGGAACAGTCATTTGAAATGGCAGTAAAGCATTTAAGAGTTAAATTTGTTCACTCTAAAGTAGCCATTCGAGTTATTAGGCAGCTGTTTATTATGCGTTTACAAAGTACTACAGCTTTTTGCCTAGAACAATAATATAGGCACCGGAATAGCAGTCGCATCTAGAATAACTTCTATGTTGCAACCAGGATGAAAGTGATGTGATAATTCAAATTTAAACTTGTGATGTATTATGTTCTGCAAAAAGATGAATGTGTCATGTCGACACATGCATTAGTGAGAGAAATTGTCTTTTGGTACCTCTAGCACTACTGTGCTTAATCATCCCATAAATCACAGACCTTTGGTTGGACAAGACTCTTGTTTTATCTGATGCAATTAAATTCCTTTTTTGCATTTCACCAATATTTGACATGTACGTCGATTAGTGTAGCATTCTGTTTGTTGGTACCTTTGAAGAAAATTTATTGGTGAAATCAAAGCAAATCAGTGCTGAAATGTACTCTTTAGTTGATTTATATGAACAACTACAAGCTTGTTACTCTCTTATTTTCGTGAATACCTAAAATTTGTATATGGGCTTGTTACTCTTTTCCTTTTGCAAGAAACCTGACATGTGACCGAGTCTTTGATCCAAATATATAGCCTTCACTGATCAATATGTGATATATCTGGAGCAGATATTGGCTGGAAACGCGAGAAAGGTTACTGCAGTTCGGTTTGAACAGATAAACAATGAGGATGAAATGTTGGAGAACAAAGAAGTAACTCGGTTGGTTCCCAAAATCATGAAGAGGAAATGGAGCAGTGATGAAGAATCTGATGGTACTGACTATGATGAGGATTCGTTTCAAAGGAGATCCGAGTATGCACTTTCTGACTCCATCATAATCACTGAACACGAAGAGGACCATGCACCATACTAGATGGTAGTTACATTTTTCTTTTCCATTCCGGTTTTTTACAGCTGTTCAAAGAGAGATGAGAGACCTTAGAAATAGAACAAACGGGAACAAAAACATGGGAGACTTGACATTATAAAAAATTTTTCACAGATGAAGTGAAGTGTCTACATCTGATTCATCAAAGTTATTGTTTATAGTTATGGCAGTATCTGTGGGCCATAAATTCTCCAACTGTGGAGTTTCACTGATCCTGAGATCTCTAGGCTTGGTTTGTGTGTTTGGCTGGAGGGAAGGAAAGCATTGAGGCGGTTGTCCATGTGGAAGGATCAACTCGTGGCGAAAAAACAGCCTGGATGGCTGGTAATTTGTCGCTGGTTTGATCTGCTCTACTTCTGAGACTAGCCTTAGGAGCTCCCTCTGCTGCCTCATCTCCTTTGCTTTCTCCAACTGTTTAAACCTCTCCTGCAGCAAGGCAATGGAGGAATGGATGGCCGTAGGATCACAGCTTTGCCTACCCATTTGAGAACTATTTGTGTATCAGCTAGTATGACGGGAGTGTACTTTCCTGTGAGTACCTTAAATCACACAGCTTTATATATAGGCAGGGATGTGTTGCGAGCTTGTAATGATTAGATATTAAAGCCTCAGATAGATTCTGAATGATGCAAAATTAGACGTAGAATCGGCAGCTAAATCAGAAAGTCCAAGAAGACAAGGTTTTGTAGCTAACCTAAGAAGTCTGAGTTGGTAAATGCGAAAGGAGGTGAAGGGACTTGGTTTAGGAGAAAAGGCGGGGGAGAAAAGCCAAGTTCTGATGGAAAGTAGTTCTTGGAAGTGCTGTTTTGGAGGAATATAAATAGTTGGATGATACTCTGCCGGGCTGTGTCAATGTGCCTCATTTGGTGGGTTCTATTTATTATCTTTTAGCTTTCAACATTCCCTTCTCATCTTTTCTGAGAGTGAAAAAAAAAAGGGTGGAGGAGTGAAAGTTGAGGATGCAGAGAGACAGGAACAAGGGTTGGAACAGGGAATAACTTTTGATATTGATGTTATTTTGATTGAACCCTTTCCTTGGAAGGAGAGAAAGTGAATCCACCATAGCCTCACTTAACCATCACCATCACCATCTACATTTTCTTTTTTGTCTTTGAGCTGTTGGATGGGAGTGGCATGGAGGAAAAAGAGTCTGGGATAATGGATACGTTAGTGGCCATCTCTTGTTGGATTCTTCTGTGTGGCAAATCCGACCGTCTACTCTACTCTGGTGTTCCAACTCTTAAGAAAATAGTGGACAAAACTGACTCCTTCTTTTAAGAAACCTACCATACCAGCCTATAATAGGAATGTCATGTAGAGATAGATGAGTGAGCAAGTACATGGATATGGGGGGTGCAGACCTTTGGTGGCATTCTCTAATCAAATCAGTGTCTTTTTGATTGACGGCCAGACATTCTTGCCTCGGTTTTGTCGTAAGACACTATGCATTTTAAATTAAGGAACGTGTAATCAGCCACTTATCCGATCAGATAACCGAGTGGTTTGCAGCCGTCGTTGATTACGACCACCATTTATGGTTCTGTCCATTTCGTCACCATGTTTTAATTGAACAAATCACTGTGTACGTACAGGTTCAAGAATGATTTGGGTTAAGGTCTTTGATGTTAACTAAAGAAATGCATATTTTTAGCTCAAGGGGAGACTCAGTCAAGAAAGAGTTCACCTACATACATGTGTGTGTTAGCACCAAAGAGAATAACTATGTATGTGCCTGCCACATCACATATACTTCGCAAGGACTTGGTACTTGTGAAATTCTCCGCTTGAATTTGTTCTGATTTTAAGGAAGGAAACATGTAAGAGAGCTTTGTTTGACCTTGAGGACAGTACAGTCGGCCACATTGCACCTTTTATTGTCTAAAACTCTCTCCCTTTTGTTTCGTTCGAAAGCATCTAGTCGTAGAAAAACTTATAGAGATTAAGCTTATAGAGATTTAGGAACTAATCTAAAACCAATAATAGGAAGAACCCTATGATTTAGTTCACTATTGTTGTATTAACATAAAGTTTTATAGGTTCACAAGACTAACTAATACCACTTACTTTTCTGTAGCATTTCATGGGGCCTATATGTTTCTAGTCGACCTTCACATTGCTGTAGAACACAACAGCGACAATAAATTCCGACTATTTGAAGTTTAAAGGAGGCGTCTTTGCTGAGATGCGAATGGCACCAGAGAATTCAATGGCGTATTAAACAGAACAAGACAGGTATGAGGCATTACTTGGCCAACGAGGATTAACTTCCTGTGAGCTTTTAACTCGATCAGACAATACCTAGCATGTTAAAACACATGTTGATCAAATAGGCTTAATCGTCTTGGTTTACTTCTTAACATGATCATTATTGCAGCTTGTTCCACTCATTATTCGATATCCATGTCTGGGGAACTAATATAATTTCTGAAGCTGACACCACCTGTTATAGATTGGTCTACAGATACTATACTAATTTCCTTCAACTGAAAGAATAGAGGATTGGGTCCTCCTAATTAATTCCAGGAGGCCAGGTGAGAGATGACTGAGACGTGGCAGCTTATTGCCCAAAAATGTAGAAACTATTGGACAAACTCTACAAAAAATCTTTCATCTTGTGTTCACAGAGATGGACAAAATCAATTCTCTCATAATCTACTCTCTTTGTTAGGAAGCCTTTTCGTTGATGAAAAGAGGCTAAAGGGAAAAAGCATGAATTCAATCTTTCCAACTGCCATTATGGTGCATTTTTTAGGCATCCAACGATTGCCCCAAATGCAAGAATATCCATTTAGAAGCAGTAGTGGCAATCACCAAATCTGACGTCAAAAATCTAAAATTCTGAACAGAAACACCCACAGCTTGTTTACTGTACAAGAACACATGAAAAACTGGGTAGTAAAGGATACATCTTCATTTCAACAGTAAAGTTAAAATATATAAATGAATGCTGTTAAATCAGTATAACCGGGCAACCTGCGACTCGGTACATAAAACAATCTGAAAATGACCTCATGATATAATAGGGGAAGACAAAAGATGTAACCATTATCAAACTAGATCAACAAAAGATATAATAGGCTGAAAGAAAGATACCTCAAAAGTGTCAGTTTTCCTCGTCATCACATAGTAAAATATAGCATCAAATGCTAGCTACAAAAAGAAAAGGATACAAGTAAAAAATAATCAAGAATGAAGTTCTTCTCCGCAGTATGTAGATAACTACATAATTGCAACTGACCGAATTTTAAAAAGTAAAAGTTAAAGTTATGCAAGGGCCACTGTCTTTAGTGCCCTTCAGTTTAAACTTTCGGCAATCCACTGTATTTTTCAAGGTTTTTCACAATTAATGAAATTGAATTTGCTTCTTCAAAAAGATGCACGAGAAGAAGTCAGATCGAGGCCAAATTCCTTGCCGTATCTTCTACCATACTCCCCATTATCATGCATTCATCTCTAACCATACCTGCTTCAAAATTCATCTGTTCTGATGACATTCCAATTCAACAAGTAATCACTGATCTTAATATGATATCTCTCAGACTTTTTCTTTCTCAATCACCAACGATTGGATAACATTTTGAAGTATCCTGGAGCTTGCTGAACAAACTAAAAAAGCTGGAACAACAGCTTCACAGGTGATTGCGGTAACACTGCTATCAAGGCAAACCAATTACCCAACCAGCCAGCATGCCATTTGTTCCAAGCCTTCAAGGTGGTTCTTCCTAATTCATGTGGGATCCCTTGTGGGGTTGAATCCTTTAGAAATCAACACCTCAGCTTAAAATCTACGGATAGCTCTCACAAAGTCAACATTATAGGTTCAAATGGAACACCTTGCTTCTGTACTTATGTTACTAAAGCAACAGAACAGTGATTTCAACAACTTATCCTTATCGCCCATATCTCTTTGCAAACTTCTTCAGTTGTAATTGCTGCCTAAATTCCAAGTATTTGTCCAAACTAGTTCCAGCCCAGTTCTCACAGAAGCATTCATCAGTTGGAACAAAAGAGCCTAGAGGAAATGGCCCCTTTGGAGCTTTCTTTAAGGACACCAAGAACCTATGACGAGGGCGAATTCTTTGGTCCAAAGACAAGCTCAGATACGTGGGGTACTTGGTCAAGGATTGCACCTCATTACGAAGTTCATTTATCAAGTACAAGTACTTTGGCTTGAGATTGTCCTCCAGGGACAAAGATAATACCTGATACCACAACAGCATCATCAGATAAAATGGATGAACACAAAATATTTTCATGACATAAAAACGCGAGCATAACTTCAATGTCTAAAAACAGCAGTAACAGTCATTTCTTATATTTCCTATTGCCTACGTTTATATGAAACCTTATTATTGTAAATTCTTGCAGACATGAACCACTTTCTTTATAGGAGACATTTGAAAACAAATTGCAACTGAAGCATTTCAAAAAGGGCAAAAAAAATAAGACATCTTTTTTTCCAAAAAAAGAAAAAGAAAAAGTATAGTGAGCATATGGAGGAAGGAGTTTAACCTGTGTAAGGCTAGTCAAGACTTTCAAGATGTCAGAGTTGTGCATCCCGATACTCCTTAGGAAATTGATCCTTGGGAGGAATCCATCATCTATGCTGTAATGGAGGAGCTGAGGATGTTTTGTTACCATCTTCACTACACTCTCTCGGGATGCTCCCAACTCCTTTGAAAGAAACATATAGCGGGTATTCCATGATATGTCAATTCGCTGCACCAGGATTTGGGGGCTTAGTTGCACAACCTTACAGATTTTTTTTTCATTAATGCCAACCTCTTCAACCAAGTATCTAATTGTAGGCTTTAAAGAATTTTCAACACTATAGGAAAAGAGGGATGGAGCAGCAGCAATGATCTGCCCAAGTCTAGAATTTGGAATTCCTAAGCCCCTCAAGAAAGACACATGGGACTTCAAATTGCTCTCAATAGTATATTCTAGAATTTGTGGCTGTCTCAGAAGTATCCTTTTGATATCTCTGTGTTTGACACCAATGCTCAAGAGGTACTCCAACCTCTCCTGAGCAGAACATACATTCATCTGGAGGGATGGCATGTGTCTTTCATAAATTTTGATAAAATGTGATTCCTTGAGCCCAAATGTGCTAAGGTAATCCAACAGTGGGATCCATTTCTTGTCTAAATCTATTTCTTCAGACAGCTTCTCATATGTGTTTTTACTACGTTCCCCACTCATCAGCTGCAACAAGATACAGGAAAAAGTTTTAAGCTTTCTCAAACTATTGATTCAAATTCCAAAGTCGTTCTCATCGTAATAGTACCTTTTCTTTTCCAACTACCTCATCAGCCTCCCTTGTTCTCATTCTGGAATGATTTGTACTTTGCACAAAGTTTTTCGTTCGAGTCCTCTTGTCACCTCTTGCATTCAAGTGTCTCTGACTGACTGCAACCAAAAAATTAAATTTCTTCAATCTCAATTGCACCAAAAAATTCTCCGAAAAATTCTGGGAAAATGAAGGTTACTTTGTTTAGAAGGAATTTTCTTTTCATGCTTAAATCTCCCCCCACGGACTTGAAACTCTACAGGTTCCGCAAACTCATCCTGGAAGCATATTTACCAGTAAATTATAGTGAATAAGATGCATGCTAAAAGGGCAAGAAAAAGAGCATATGCCATAATCACTTGGTACCTATCAAATACACAACTAACAACTTAGGCAGTGCCAGTGAGTTTCAAACCAAGTAATTCAAGTCGGTTACTAGAATTGTAGGAACAGAGATTTTACAAAAAGAATCCCATACACGTAACAAATAACACTCCAGATGCACGATTTGGTCCAGTTTAATCACACACCCATAACATGAAATAAACCAGCTTGACCTTCAGTAACTTCACCAAGTGTTGAATGAACCCCTTCAAACACCATGGAATTTTCAGGCCCCTTGGAGCTTCTATCATCTAAAAATGATTTGATTACTCTTCTGCTGCCCTTTTGAGTTCCAAACAAACACTGAATATCAAAATTCTTTATCACTCGCTTAGAAGTTCCTTAAATTGATTCCTTAATTAGTTAGCAAAAACCAGAATGCAAACATCTAACCTCAACTTCATTTCATTCACAAGCTGAAGCAGGAAAACTACTCTTTATCAATTTTGTTCAACTTCTGAATACCCGCATTTTTTTTGAATAAGAATACCCGCATTTAAGGAAAGGAGAATCCAAGCATAAACCAGTGAATTGAAATATCACGAACTAAAACAAGCTAAACAGGAAGTGAGCTCCTTAGCCCAAGTATGAAAACAGTAGTGGAACACAAAACCTAACAATTCCTTATCTCACAATTATACGAAACAAAATGCAAACAACTCACATCCTCATCCGAGAGCCAGTCGTCGTCCTCAGAATCATCTCCTTCATCATCATCCTCCTCCTCCTCGTCATCGTCGTCGTATGAACTCTGCAGCTGGCCACACCTGTACTTGCGATTGGGCATGAGAATCCTAGCGTTGGAATGCGTAGACGAAGCCACAAGCCTTCTCGCACGACTCCTCCTCTTTGTATGATCATTACGTAACACATGTAATTCATTAGGGAGAAGGAGGCGAATAGGAGAAAGAGCTTGGTGGTGGCGATGGGAAGCAAGAGTGAAATGATAGAGAGAAGAAACTGCCATTGCTTAATGGTTTTGGATAAAAGAGCGAACAAAGAGCGCAAACAGAATATACCCAAAAACCCTATCCCCAAAATTCCAACTTTTTTTTTCATTTCTTCGTCGGTCAGTGTTGGGGTTTTACGTAGTTAATCAATAAGACGACAACGTATTTGCTATCTACGATGCCGTTGGCCTACGCAGACTGCGGTTTGGTTTTTAATTGATCCACACG
>MUZT01022336.1:0-11776 GCA_002156105.1 Passiflora edulis | reverse complement strand
CTTCTTCGTTTTTTTTTTTTTTTTTCAAGTATATATCGGAATAAGGTCTGATGTATGATGTGGGTATTAGCTACCTGGAAAATGGAAAAAAAACAAGCTCAAAGATTTCTGCTTGGTGTTGCTAAACCCACGAAGAAAATCGCGACTTTTCTGTTTTATGTTTCAACAATCGGATGAAGTTTCGATCTTTATATACTGACGAGAGCTAATTCAATTCCTATCTGTTCGTATCTTATCAAGCAACGTAGGTCCTAGAAGCACTAATGCACTTGCCGTAACTGGCTAGCAAGTGAGTCTGTTTTGCGGGGTATTACTGTGGAAATGCAACAGAATAATGGCTTTTTCTTCTTTTTTTTTTCGTCTTCACTTTTGATCTAGATTGTTGTTTTCTGTTTTGATGTGGGTTAGGATTACTATCTTTCCTTGATAAGTTGCGGTATGTCATTTGAAAAAAGTGCTGTCTTTGTGTTCAGCGCTTTCTGCGATGCTAAATACTCTATGATGTTTTTACCTGTTATCTGGGCTCGAAGCCAGACTTTTGGAGAGATATTGAGCTGCATCTCTTACATTTTCTTGACTCTCTCTGTTTGTTAGACCTGATTTGTCGTAAGTTTGACTTGCTCAGATGATGTTCATGTTTAATTTTGTGTATTTTGCTAGTTATGATTGTCCGGGGGGTGATTGCAAATGACAAGACTTCATTGAGTGGAGGAATAAACACATCGTAGGGTGTTATTGTGTCAATAACCTCTTTTCACCAATTCCAAAATAGTAAGAGCTCAAAACTGTAGAGGGAAGGAAATGGCCTCTCCAGTCCCCCAATATCAAATGAGGGTAACTTGGACTCTGATGATGGAGAAGTATCTTATGGATCTTATGCTAGTTCAGAAGAGTTTAGGTAATAGAGTAGGACACACCTTCAACAAGCAAGCTTGGACGGATATGCTATCTGCATTCAATGCACAATTTGGGACCGAATATGGTATTGATGCATTGAAGGTTCAGTATATGAATATGTGGAAGCAATTCATCGATGTGAAGAATATTCTTGAACAACATGGATTCTCTTGGGATCATTCTCAGAAAATGGTGATGGCAAGTGATGATATCTGGGATGCTTATCTCAAGGTCCTTTGTCATGTTGTGTTATGCATCCCTTGTCATTTACCTTGATATGAATGAGTATTCTGTTTAAGTTTCTCATACGCATTGATGAAGTTTTTGCTGAATGCAGGTCTACCCTGATGCACAATGCTTCAGGAAGAAGGTTTTGATAAATTTCTCCGATCTGTGCTTGATATTTGCTTATACAGTAGCAGATGGAAGATATAGCTGGTCAAGTCATGACATTGACATGGATGATGACATCCAAGGGGTGAATATAGGTATCTTTCTGTTTATACTGAAGAACGTAAAATTAATTAACGCTTCATTTGCTTTGCAATGTGATGCTTCTGTAACTAGTTTGTAATTTAAGTGTTGGTAGCTGCATAGTATTCATCTTGACATTTTATGATTTTTCATGAAAATACAGAAGTTCACAAAATCATTTCTTTGGAACAGGTAATTTTCCCCGAGAAACTATTGAGCATGCAAAATCAAACTGGTCATTAGGCATGGACCAATACATTGTCAAGCTTATGTTGGACCAAATTAAAAAAGGCAACAGAAGTGGTAAGAGATTCACTAAACAGGCATGGAAAGAAATGCTTGCACTCTTCAATGCAAAATTCTCTTCTCAACATGGTAAAACATTTTTGAAGCGTCGTTATTGGAAGCTGTTCAAGTATTATGTCAACGTAAGAAGCATACTTGAGAGAAAAGGATTTTATTGGGATGAAAAACATCATAAAATTGTGGCTGATGATGGTGTTTGGGATATATATATCAAGGTACAATATTAATCTAATTTAGATTTCAGTTCCTACTTTTGAATTTTCTGCTTACAGTTGTGAATTTAGGCACACCCAGATATGCATTGGTACATGAAGAAAACCTTTCCAAACTATCAAGATTTGAACTTGATTTATGGAAGTAATGTCATTGATGGACATGGAAGTGTTAGCAACGAGAATAAAACTTTTGAAGACTGCATTTTACAAGGGAAGGATGGTGAGTTTGATACAACTTAGTTCTGGCATCGTTCAGTTTTGTGAAGTATCTTGGATCTATCAATTACCCATATGTGCTGATGGGAATCTTATAAATTTTCACGTTCTGGTTTTCCAACAATGCAGTTAACCTGTAAATTATACCCAATTCTATTTATAATATAAAATTACAGGTCAAAGAGTTGATAACATATTTTGATCAATCTGTATCAGGGAGCACAACTGTGCCCATGGGTTCTAAGTCTACTCAGATTTATATATGTCGATTATGCAATACTTAGATGTGTAATTCAGATGCTTCTGTGCATGCTTTACCTTTGAAGGCCGTATATTTTAATCTTGATTTCTTGTGTCTATACATTAGTTTCTGTATTCATGTAGGTGAAAAAATGGATAGCCAAACCTCTCCAAGGAACGATGATGTAGGGACATGTTGGATGCCAGCTATGGATTACTGTCTGATTGATTTGTTGCAAGACCAGGTCCTCATGGGGAATAAAATTGGTCGACATTTAACGACTGAGGCTTGGACTGAGATAATCAAATTGTTCAATGAAAGATTCGAGGCCCAGTGCAGTAAAGCCATTATACATAGCCGATACAAATTTTTGAGGAGGCAATATAAGGGTGTAAAATTTCTTCTCAAGCAGACTGGGTTTTCTTGGGATGAAACTCAAGAAATGGTAATTGCTGAAGATTGTGTCTGGGATTCTTACTCTAGGGTAAGCTTTGCACATCATCTTGTAGCTATTTACCGGGGAATTCTGTGAGCCATATGAAAGTATTTGCAGGTGAATCCGGATGTCTTATCATACAGATATAAATCGGTGCCAAGCTATCACAAGCTATGTGTAATATTCATGGGAGAGAACTGCAATGGAAGATCTGGTCATAGAGCCCATACTCTAGACATTGACAGTCAATGCCCAGTTTTGACAATCAGTATGTTTCTTCTCTGCCAAAATTTAGTTTTGCCTGCTACAACTTTATTATTCAAGTAATACAGCAGGAGAAAAACTAAACTTGGGGCAAGTAACTAATCTGTGCACAAAAACAAACAACCCTGCAAACCTGGAGAATAAAGTAAACCTCCTTAAATTATCAATAAAAATTCCGTATGCAAAAAGTTAGCTTTGAAAAATTGCCACCGATTAATAGTTGTTGCCATTATGTCTTGTGTCAGAATTCCAGAAAGAATAAAGGAAACTATTTTTAACTATAGGCAATGGTGATACAATATCATTATTCATCCATTTCTACGAAAATGACCCCAAAATCCTCTTGTTTTCAGGAGAAGATGACATGTGCCATGCAAATGGCGACTATTCAGAGGCAGCCTGGACACCTTCGATGGATCGCTATTTCATTGATTTAATGTTGGAGCTGGTGCACAAAAGGAATAAGACCGATAACTTTCTGGATAATCAAACACTGATGGATATGGTTGTAATGTTCAATGAAAGGTTTGGATTACAATTTGACCAGGAAACTCTAGAAGATCGTCATAAAAGTTTAAGGAAATTGTTCAATGATGTGAAGAATCTTCATCGACGTAAAAGGTTTTCCTTGTTTAAAACAACGCAGTTGGTAAAGGAAAATGATAATGTTTTGGGTGCCTATGTCCAGGTACTTTTCTTACTTTTCATGACATGGTTTCCAGCTACAAATGGTTAAAATACAATTCGATGTAGGAAGTTCCTGATGCCAGAACTTGTGGAGCAAAACCCCAGCCAAGTTACGATGATCTATTTTTGATTTATGGGAGCTCAGCTTCAGATGAGAAAGGTAACCAATTAAGTTAAGGTATTGGTTAAGTTTTCCTATTGCTCTGCCAATCAGCACTTTGTGTCATATGAGATTTTCAATTGTTCTTCCTACTTTATTTAAATTATTTATTCTTTCTTCAGTGACTAATCTGCAAGAATTTTGATGACTGGTGTAAACATGCAATATCAAGTACTTGTTCTTGCTGATAAAGAACTTTATTGACCAGTTAATTCTTGGCCACAATTTTCCGTTTACACATTCTTTTGAAATTTGTTCAGCCAATCATATCAACATTCCCAGTGTGACAGCAGACTGGAGTCCGCCAATGGACCGGTTTTTCATTGATTTAATACTGGATCATGTCCGTCAAGGAAGTATGATTGATCAAAGACTGAGCGAACATGCTTGGACTGATATGGTTGCAAAATTTAGGTCTGCATTTGGATTTCAGAATGACAGAGATGTCTTAGAAAACCGCTTAAGAATTTTGAGAAAGCGATTCAATGATATGAAAATTTTACTTGATCAAAGTGGATTTGCTTGGGATGAATGTCATCAAATGATTATTGCGGATGATGATACTTGGGATGCTTATGTTGAGGTACTATGCTAGTACCAATTACTGGATTAGTAAAAAAAAATTAGAATTTTGGGTCCATTTACATCTGTTTTATGCAGGAATATCCTGATGCATGGTCATACCGCAGTAGGACTCTACACAATTATAATGACTTGTTCTTGATATTTGGAGATTCAAACATCAAGGGAAGGAACTATTATTGGAGCTCCTCCATGGCTGTTAGCAATTATGTACAAGAACCGGATATTGGTGTGTCTAACTCTCTCTTTCGCTCTATATTTTGTTTTAAGGTGATATTTAAACTTCCCTCTTGAGAGCATATAGTTGGCTATTCTGATTTTTGTGTAATTGTAACCAGTGCGAGTCGAAACTGGAAGATCAAGTGTGAAAACAGTGATGAATAACAATGGTTTAGATCATACACCATACCCAGATGCACAGTCTGGAATCTCTAATTCAAGAAGAAAAAGAAAATCCAAACTTTCAATCTCAGCGCCTTCAAGGAAAGTTCAAAAACCTATGAAAGATGAGACTAAAGAAGACTTTGGTCTTAGAAAAGAACATGTACCAATTGAAATCATCGTTGATGCACTTCAAGCTATACCAGACATGAATGATGAGCTCTTCTTAGAAGCCTGTAAACTTCTAGAGAATGACAAAAAGGCCAAGGTTTTTATAGCAATGGATGTAAATCACCGTAGAAATTGGTTATTCAGAAAGCTCTATAGATAATCTATGATTTTGTGATTCGAGTTGTAGAACATGAAATATTGAGATCTCTGTACAGTCAAGTTTTTTGGGTGTAACAATTGATAGTTTGACTGATTCATGCTCGAGTTTTCTTTATTGTTACAATGAAAGAGATGCCTTGTTTATGGCCTCTATACCATTTTTTTGGTTATCAATTGTTGTTTGTCACTGAATAGTCAATGAAGTGAGTTTATTTATAAAAAAAAAGGGACAGAATCACTTACAGTGGTCACTGTGTCCTTTTGTGGTCTGTCTTTTTGGCCAGTCAATCTGAAGGCTGAAATTACAAACAGTGAAATAGACTTTTGGTATTCTGAGTCTGAATCGGAACCTTTAACTGCAAGGAATGATTCCCAGCTGCAGATAGGCACACTTCTGCAGATGGCACATAGGTTTCAATCAAGCTGTACCACTGGATGGACAGATGTTCCTTTGCTACAATTATGTACCATATTTTCTCACTCATTTATTACTCCTTTAGTTTCACAAAAATAAATATAGAAATGACTCCTCCTTCTCATGTGTATTGGTTGATCAAAAGCAGAACCGATGAAGAGCTAACTACCGACAACAGAAGTAAGAATGGAAGATAACACACCATCAGGGTATCAGCTTTTATTTCCAGTATTTTGTTTGCTACAGAACCCATCAGTCATGATCAAAACTTTTATTTTAAGGATTTGATGGTACCATTCCTCAAACCTAAAATATCTAAACACATAGTTTATTACCAGTTCTTCCCATGTATGGAAATTTTTTGTGTTATATAAAGTATCGGTTTCATGTACATGATTTTTTTTTTTGCTAGATCTCAGTTGAAAGTTCCATATGTCCAAATTTTTCTACTTTCCTTAAACTTCCAGGTTCTCAATCTTGCAAGAAGAGAAAGTAGGAGATGTGTTGACAAAGAAAGGTAAAGGTTATGCTATTTTTCTTTCTCTTTGCATGTGATTCTCATATGTATGCATATGCTGTCCATGAGTGTGTTTGAATTTCAAGTAATTATTACTGGCTAATTCTGAGTACAGAAAGCCTAAAGGCAAAGCAAGACTGCTGAAGTTTTGGTCAATATCAAAAGAAGATTCTTTGTTTTGTTGCTTTGACTTTTAATATCAAACTGCCCCATTTTTTTATCCTTCTCAAAATTGCAGTGACCTTTCACTACCAGAATTGTAGAATAAAATGCTGAAAGATTGAAGAAAATTATCTTATTTGCAATCCATCACTAGAAAGAAATGAGAACTACCCAATGTAGTTTTGGCTACTGCAGCATGGAAATAGCTTTGTTCTATTGCAGTCAAAGGTAAAGGCCGCTAAGGCAATCATGGTTGTTTTTAGATAATGACTGTATTAGCGATTAAGGAGTTGCTGTGTATCATATTCCTTTACTATAATCCTGACAGCTTTAGCTTACATAGTTCTTCCTCGGAGCCTGCAGTGGAGGTGGTAACATTTCCTTGTATCTCAGTGCTCAGGTTCTTAGGATAGCCTATTTGACTTCGACTGGCCATTTGAAGACCTTTTGCCTTCAATGGAATTTTGCTTGTCATGGTTGACAGGATAGCTTATCACTAGTTTGTTTCACCTCCAATTTTGTGACAATGCTCTCAAAAAAATTCCATCATAGGCAAAAGTATCTTTAAAGCTATTAAGATTGACTGGACCAATCGATCGAAATTCGACAGAAAACTGCCCTGGTGGGAAAAGGTTATGCAATTGCATTTTGAGGTCCTCGAAAAGCCTTTATACTGTACTTTCACCTGTTATATTAACCCTGTTAATTAGTACCCTTCCAGTGACTGTCAATTTCACAGCTGAATTCTCCTGAAGTCAGGAAATAGTTGTTCAGGTATGAGGACAATCAATGCAAGCAATAGTTTAGAATTGAAGAGAAATCTGGGCAAAAGAATGAACAACTTAGGAATAGACTAAATGCGAATCAGAGAGCAAGATAAACAAAAGATAGGCATTGAATTGTGGTGTCAGCATTATCTGGCTGACTTTCAGAATGCAGGAAGAAACAAATCAATGGTCAAGAACTGAACTAGACACTTGTTCGAAGGTAAAAAATTCGAATAGCCTGCCAGACGAGCAAATTCTTCTGTCGTAAGCGTTTTCCTTATAATATTTTTTTTATTGGGCAACATTGATAGATCAAATTCAATGACCAGCTGCATATCACTTAGTGGTCTTATCAGAAAATAAAATGCTATACTGTAACTACCTTTTTTGAAATTAATTCTATGGCAAAGATGGTAATGTTGGTGCATTTCATCATTAATTTCCATATACAGAAGAAATACTGATTGGAAAACTGTGATGTTTTCTCTTTGCAACGCTCAAGTGATAGCTTTACATGTTGCTGTATACCTTCCATCAAAGACTGTAATCATCACATCTTTTTGTTGCAGTTTGATAGAGCTTGCAAGATGGATTTGTCTCGACCTATAAGCAATGACATGTTGCGACGTATGTCAAGAGCCATTGACAACAAATTTTCTGTTGTCTTAGTCTGAGGTATTCATTGTACAGTATGAATTAAGCTCTAAGATTGACACCAGTGAACAGATTTTCTTCCAAATATGGTAATTATAGAAAGAAAAATGCAGCAACTGTTAAATGCATACTCAGATAGCAGAAATTGCAGACGTCAATAGTCATTATAAAATGAAAGAAACGACCGGGAGCCGAATAACTAGCATCCTAGCCCTTTTCTTTTGATAGAAAAGCTTACTTTTGAACCTCTCGGTTTGCTTGTTTCGCTTATTTTTCTCTCATCGCCATGGTGAAGGTTACTTTGAATGATTCAAATGTTGCTGGAGAATATAGCATCAGAAAGAAGGGTAAACAAGTTTGCAGCAGCAATGCAGAGACTAATGAGTCCTGGCCATATAAGGTACGGCTTACAACGGATTCTATGCGATGGGACTGCCTTAAGATTTCACCTTCAAGTGAATTCAGTGATCACATTTTATCGAATATGTCCGAAGCTACTCTCGAAACTTTGAATGCGTGGCGTCCGGCTCAGGTGTCAATCTATGATGTTGATACTGATGAAACATACAAGGCAAATTTGGAAAAGAAAGAGCCTTTTTGGTTTGAGCCATTGCCGGATTTGGGGCAGAGGAAGGAAAAATCTGCTTGCTCTAATGTGTCAACGATGCAGTACCATCCCTATAACTCCCAGGAAAGGAGGAGAACCTATTTTTACTCTCTACAGCCATTTAGACATATTGTTCGAAAAAGGCGTCTTTGCTATGATCAAGAGATTGGTTTTCGTTGTTCTGGCAGCAAAATGGACACAATAGAATTCTCTGTGTTATATGTGCCAAAATTGCAGTTGCATGAATCAAGATTTTAAGGTAAGAGAAACAAACTCTCCTGACATGAGAGATCTTAGTTAACTTGACATAGTACACATTTGGACATTAATTACAGAATGACAAATTGTTCATTATAATACTTCCCTTTACCTTAATTGACATCTTTCTGAATGTACTGCTGCTGATACATCAAGCATGATCTTTCATCTGGTCTTACAGGTTTATGAGCTTTGAAGTTTCCATATATTGCTGTGGACTAATGATTTTTACTTTTACTTGCTAAGTTTGAACCATCTGGACTAAAACTTCCCTTTGCTTGATTGGTATGCAGGTAGGAGGAATGATTTGTGACAAATATAACTCCAAATTCGACTCGATCCTCCAAGCGGCTTCCACCGACCAGTGTCCTAGTTGATCTGCATCTGTTTTCTTTTTCTGTTTTCCCCTGTATGTGTCCTAGACATTAGTCATACCAGATACTCAACCTCTATCCACAGTTTCTATCACATTAGTAAAGCAATTTTACACATCAGTTTGCAACTCAGCTGATATTGGTTGTTGTTTTGTTATCACTTCCATACACCTGCAGCTTAATCTCTCATCAACAAGCATCAGCAGTTCCCAGGAGCAGTGCTAAAAGCAAAACTGCAAAAATCATGTTGGTGCCTTGTGCAGGTTATCAACCATATCCAACTAAACTGTCAATAGCCGACAAGAAATACAGCAAAAGCACAACATAGCCGTTCTGGCTACATTAGACAGAACAAAGGACAATTGACATACTTTAAAGGGCATGACTAAGCAAGAACAATTTTTGTTGGAAGAATATAAATAAAGCATAAATACAAAAGGACAGTATTGCTTGGTTTCCTTGTATATCATCATATGACTTTCCATAGTTGGAACCATATCACAAGAATTACTTCACTGGCATTGTACTGTATGATTTATGCCAATTCATCTCAGAAATTCAGGTCTACAATTAACATGTCTTATATGGTAGCAACAGAAAGTAACAACCAAGAACATGGTAACACAAGACATGTCGGTTCAACAAAAGTGAATAACACGTATTGCCAGTGAAAAGAGACACAATGATATGTCGTCCAATCCCTCCCTTCCGTTCACAAACCAAGGCAGCCATTGAAGTAGGAGCTTGAAATCCAAAGCGAATCCATGAAAGAGAACGGTAATGGAACAGCTTGGAGCGGCTGATCACAATAGAAACAATAGCAACAACAATAATCCATGCCCCATATGCCTGGGTCCTTTCGTTGAAGAATCCTACCTTGACACTTGCTTCCGTATGCTTTCCTCTACAACTCTTTGTTTGAAGCTTTTATGACTCTTTTCTTATTGAGGGTTTTTCTTTTTTCATTGCTAGTGATTAGTTCCTGACGAATTTGCCAAAAATTTTATGACCCACTTAGGAAAACTGAAACTTTTGGATTATAATCGGCTGATACGATATAAAGGTGTGAGCTTTAGAACTGTAATTATGGGTTTTGCCATCACTATCAAGTTTGATTGATTGTAGTTATCACTTTGCGAAGAACTTCAGCAAAAGATTTCTAGCGCACGCGGTAAATTGTAAAGCTAAAAACTTTAGGACCGTATTTCTACAATTGAGTGCTATGCGTCAATCCTGAACTTGATATTTTAGAAGATTTACTACGTATATTATCGTTTTCTCCCTGAAGTTCATAGCTCTATAGCTATCAGATTATCTTTGTATGTTTATGTAAAGATCACTCTGATATCATATTGTTTTGCGATATATGATTGATCATTGGATTTCCTGTTGCAGATAAATTCTGTTACAAATGCATTGTACAGTGGACTAAAGTAGTTGCTAGCAAGCACACTCGCTCGCCTTCTTCTGTAAAATGTCCTTTGTGCAAGGTTTGTTTCTTCTGCATCTGCTCCTTGAATTATGATTCCTCTCACAGCGGTTCTCTAGTGATATAATGTGGTGATGCTGATTGACTGATCTACAGAGTGAAAATTTTTCGATCATTTACGGATACGATGGGAGTTCATTCCAGCAGCATTATGTAACTCAGAGTCCTAAGCATAAGTAACTATTTCTATCGTTTTCTTCTAATTAGCTTTTGACAATATTATTTAACATCATTAGTTATGTTAGTTTTGTTGATCTCTTTCAGTTCTTTCTTTTCAAAAGAACACAAGTACAGATTACAATGCTATTATACTGAACCAGGTCTTTTACTGCTGCTTATCTCCTTCTTTGGTCTTTTTTCTGATTGTCTGTTGGCTGTGGTAATCCTGACAGATCAGTGCTGTCTGTTTGTTATATTAGGTGTCTTGAAGGATGTAGTTAATGTGTCACGATATTGGAAATCGTGTAGATATCTTCAGGCAAATAGGTGGCTTCAAAGTTGGTTGAGTAGAGAGCTTCAAGCTCTGATGCAGGTCTGTTAGTTTGGAACTATTCTTTAAACTTTTTCATGTTCTTCAAAGTTTTTGGTTTCCGAGCGAGGAGAATAAAGGACTCTTCTGAACATCACCTTATTTTTATTCTATGGCTTGGAAGATTAGTTTTACCAGTCCTTTTGACTATGACTTACAAGTGTTCTTCTTCTGTTACTGTGTTCAGGTAGAAGACGTTGACATAGTTGTGCATCATATTATTGGTGTCATTGACACATTTTTGGGAAGGTGATGTTTGTTTGTAGTCATACCTTCTCATTCTTCTCTTCAGTTCTAAGCTGGGAACTGCTTAAAGATAGGTTTTTCTTTTTCCAGAACCAATCAAATCCATCAGAAGAAATCACCTGAATCAATACAAGAGAACTTCAAGGCTTTAGTCTCTGATGCAGCAAGGCCATTTCTGGCAGCAAAAACGGATCGATTTGTAGATGAACTTGAACTGTTTCTCGCTTCAGGGTTCAATATCGGAGCTTATGACGAAGCTTACTTGCAGAGGTTAGGCTGGAACACTCCTAGAATAACCAGCGAGGCTGCAGAAGAAGAAACCAATGAGCACACATCTACAGTCCCTTACCTGTATATCTTTGATGAGGATTCTGATGAAACTGATTGAGTTTCGTTTCCTATATAAAATCGAAACTTCAGAGTTTTCCATCAACATCAAACACATTCTTCAGAACTGTTGTGTGGCATTGTGGCGTTGGTTTGATTTCCTGAGGGAGGTTGCAGCCAAAAAAGAAAAAAGAAAGAAAAGGCGCCACCTTCTTGTGATACAACAGACGATGCAGTAACTG
>MUZT01021871.1:0-10316 GCA_002156105.1 Passiflora edulis | reverse complement strand
CGGGGTTGGATTGGATGACCTGGGGATAGAGCGGATTGTTTTGGTTAGGGTTATGAGAAGCCATTATTTCAAGGAGGAAACGAGGACAGTTGATTTCGCGGCCAAGTCCTTTCGATCGGGAATGTGAAAGGGGCTTTCAATCTTCTGTACGTTAGGCGAGCACTAGGTGGACAAAATATTTAACTGCCTCGGGAACTTCCCGCGCTTCCGCTTCATCCTTAATTTTGGTTGGGTCGGTACCTGCCTCGGTGGTCTGATATTCCTACTCTGGAATCTATCTGGTTTGTTTAATGATTCGGTTTTATGGATTTAATATCTATAAATAAAGAAAATCTTTTGAACATATTTATGAAATATTTAGTTTTTGATAACAAATTTATAACGTAAAAATTAACCGTCAGTGGTTTGAATAATAAAATTACAAAACTTATCAAATATTATAACATTATAAAACATTATATTTCGAAAGTTGTGTGAAATTCTACCGCTATTATTGCTTAGACTCTCAAACATAATTATCTTATGAAAAAAAGAAGATGACAAGGTGTCGTTTTAGAGGAAGACTTTGTCAACCACCTTGCAATCCTAAACATAATAGTACTAAAGCACAAGTTGGATACATAAAGTCAAAGACGCATTAAGTCAACTTATAGGAAAGAGACACATATAAGTGAAATATAAAAAGTCAAGAGATAATTATTGGGAATTACCTAACGTGACAATAAGCATTCTCATCTGCAGGAGCATTTTAAACTAACCAAAATGAGCATGACTCGATTTATATAAAGTAAAAGAATAAAATAATTTAATAAAATATAGGAAAATTACTTTATTTATAAAAAGAAAATGTGTTAGGAAGATATATATATTGAAGATTGAATATTAAAGATGATGCTAAGCATAGAGAATCAGTAATTTTATTGAGATTGATTATCGAATAGACATTTTATTTTGATAGATTATTAATTTATCACTAATTTTTCTTCTACATTAATACTTTTTTTTTATTATTCATCTCATTATATCTCTATCTCTGTATAAAAAATTTTATTTGGGTAGATTATCAATTTATTATTAACATAATAGTTGATGGATTTTGAAATGCAAAGGTGACAGCAACATGGATAATATGAAAAATACATATTATCTCTCCTACGTTCTTCCCCGCCTTTGCATTCTAAGTGGACATTTTTTTCAACATCAGCCACTTTTTTTGTTGTCATCTCTTAATCTCTAATTCCACCAACTATTGTGTTAATAATAAATTGATAATCTATCAAAATAAAATTTTTATAGAGGAAATACACTCAAATTGTAGACTCTCAATTGTCTCTGCAATCACCTCTTATTACCTTTAACAATCATCAAGAGTTAAAAGTAAAAGTAATCAAGAGTATTTAACAGTTAACAATTATTAAAAAAATAATTTAATAGTGTTGAATCTTTATTAAAAATGACCGTGATTTTATGCAAAGGTCTCTAAATTGATTTTATCATTTTATGAACAAATATAGATGGTGTCTACAATTAAATTCCTTTTAAAAAATGAATAAAACAAGAATGGGAGACGGGCTGTGCTAAAACTCGCGTTTTTAATATACTGCTTTCATGTTTCTCGCCGATTATTTATTTTTTTGTTCGTGCCACAGAAAGAACCTGGTTATTTGGATCCGACTTCGTTCGCGACGAGTCCAGTGTAAATAAATAAACGTCAATCTTTTCAAATCGCAAATCCTCCGCTTCAAAATTTTAGCAGAAAAGTGCGAATTTCCATCGGGCCGAGCTCCACGATGAGTGCTGCGTCATCAACCGGACCACCTCTAAGCGGCGACGAAGAAGGTTGCGCTGCACTGTCCCCTTCAACTTTCCAGGTCAGTCTCCTCATTGCCGATTTCTCCTGGTTTGCTGATAAGCTTGTTTCTTTCACTTCCTTAATCTGAGCATATTGCATAGGCAGTTGGAAGTGGAAAGATAAGTGATTGTGAGGAAAAAAAAAAAGTGATAGTGAGGATTCAATCAGAGATAAAGGAACACAGTTGTATAACTCTTAGGGAATACGGTTACCGCTTTTCCTGTAAACATTTTTCTGAGTTCAATCTTGGCCAGTCTAGAATAGTTAGCATCTTCACCCTCCTGATAGGAAAATGCTTGATCAAATGACTAGGATCAAAAGATATTGCGTGGATGTGGGCAAAGATATTGTATAATGTTGCTAGACAATAATCACATCTTTTACCTCATATAAATGTGCTAGCCGGAGCAGAACACTTCCATCACCCAGCTCCTGCAAGACTATGATCAGAGATAACAGAGGAAAAAAAGTGAGAGTTCCATTTATTTTATTAACATATTAGGCACTCTCACCTGAAGAGTGATCAAAGCAACATTGGGAGGCAAACTGTAGTCTGGATCCATGGCAGTCGCTTTTGTCACATGAGTTGCTTTCCAAGTCTCCTCTTCCTGAAAACAAATTGTTTTTCACCAAATTGAGGTCCAAAAACTAATACGTGATCACCATAGTAAGTTTAAACCAGGCACACCTCATGAGTGAAGGCTAGGAGAAGCGGTGAGTAAATCTCTTGGCCGGTTGTTCGGCGCCAGACTGCTCCAGTACCTAGCTGGTCAATGCTCACATAATAGTTCCCACGAATCTGAAATATGGTGTATGGATTCAATAAGAGAAGAGGAATTGGAGGCCTAGGAATATGTCCACAAAGTGCTTATAGAGTTTTCCACTTTGACCAATGAATTGTGAAGCATAAAGTAGATGTTTGTCATACTGTTATCCCTTCACATGGATCTTCGATGCACACACTCTCATCCAGGGCTTCACCGACTCCTCTGGAGTCATCCATCAGTGTACGCCTTGTTCAGTGAAAAACCAATCATCAGTTTAACTATAAATCGCATGAAATTTCTGAACATTCAAAACCACAATGATTGAAATATGCAAACCTGTGAAGCATCAGTTCCACTTGACCATCTTTAATGCTGGCACCTCCGGTGGCACGATCGACCAAGACAGACAACTCGGATTTCTTATCTTTTGTAAATATTCCAAGGTTAAGCTGGAAAATCAAAACAAGCTTCAACATTACTGAGTATGCCTCATTTTTAGTCCCACTGAAAGCATTCTAACGGGATAAGAGGTGGAGAACATTCTCTATGAGTTTGAGACAAGATCACACATATTTGCCAGGGAGTTTGGCAATACATCATGATTCAAATGTTCCTGAATCACGGATTCCTTTCTCTTCCTTCTTCATTGTAAAAACATAAAACAATATCTAAAATGCAGCCGTGTGCATGTGTAAGTGTAAGGCTATACATGTATGAACACATCATGAAGTATGAGGTCAAAGCAAGCATTCAAGGGCACAGTAGGGTTGGCCAACTCCCTTAATCTTTACCTAATGCGTACACAAAGTGTTACTTCAATGCTTCTCTCTACCCGAGAAAAAGCTATATTTTAAATTTTCAAATACATTAAACAATTTATGTCAGTTGGTTTTAGAGTTGATTGAATTACTGGATAGTAGTTTCCTGCAACAGGTTGGTTAACCGAAAGGTTCCAGTCAGCTCTATAGTCTCGAATCTGCAAAAACAGAAAAAATAATTTAGACCACTATCTGACAATGATCAGGAAGAGACAGCAATCTGTACCGACAAAAGAATGAGCAAGAATATCATGAGCAGAGAAAGGCAATACATGTAGAACAGCAGAGGAATGCTAATATATCCTTAAGTGCTGTCACTATGGTACAAGAACTCAAAACTTCTCTAAAGAAATTCTTTTTTTGATATTCAATGAGGCAACAATTTGAGAGTTACCCTCTGTAGAAAGTCCCTTCCATTAGAATCGGTATAAAACACCTTGTCTGTGACCATATTTGCAGTCAGTTGAGTGATGACCTCTTTCCCAACACCATCTTCGAGAGGAATTGGACCGATCTTCAAAAGACAAACTTGTCAGAAGTTCTTAATTTGGCTTTGAAAATCATAAGTAGCTTATAGTTTCAGAAAATGAACGTTTGGCTGCAAAATGTTTGACTTGCAGACAGAATAATGAAACAAAAATCGGGAGAAAATTTTAAGACCCGGATTAATTTAAAACTCACAGTGAATTCAATTTCAGCATGCTCTTTTCCTTTATGAAGTCTTGTGACCTAATAAACAAACATAAATGTCAGTGAAAACCAAGTCACGGGAAAGTAATTATCTTCATAATAACAAGTCATTTGTTCAAAATGCTCTCCAAGCTGCAATCATGCTTGATAGGAATGATTCATCTGGCCCTCAAGTGTTAAACTTAAAGTCAAATTGCTTCCTTGGATTTCTGTAATTTAAGTAAAGTTGCTAAATCACCAGTTCATTGAATGGCATACTCGGGTAGGTGCAACTAACATTAAATTGAATTGCATACTCTGTTACTTGCTTCGAAGATAAAGCAGAGATTTTACAATCGTAAGACATATAGGTAAAATTTTTGACCTGGTAAATCCATGAATTGAATTGTTGGTGAACTTCATGGACTAGTGGTCCACGTTGGACCTGCAGAGGCACCTGCAAATGATAATGAAATAAGAGTTCAGGCTGATCGTCAGTAATTGTCAGCCATAATATTCTTCTGTTTGCTTTCCACTCGGCCTCCATTTAAGAGATGATCTTAAGGTAGATAGAACTGAAGGTCGACTTGAGTTAAGAGGTTATGATAGTACTGCCAAAACAGGATATTTAGCAGAACATGAGTATGTTTGGCATGGTTTGGAAATAAAGAAAACATGATTTCTAAATTTTCTTAATGCAACTAAGCTAGTATTACTTGTCTATAATGTGGAGAGACTCTTCTGGAAATATACCATAAGAAAGGAGACTCTGTTGATACAGTTTAAGAGATTTAGCATATTAGCGAAACAAGTATCTCTGAGTTGGGTCAGGGATTCATCAAGATGGTTAAGTGGACCAAAAGCTTCGCATTCCCATTTATTATTTCTGTTTGCAAGGATAGTTTAGCAATTTTCTGAGCATATGAAAATTGAAAGAGAAAACTTACTGATCTTGCGACTATATTCGGAGGGTATGAACTAGGCCGGAAAATATATGCACCGGAACTCTGCTGTAGGGAGTATTACCAGCATTAGCAATAAACCGTGTAAACTTGATTTCAGCTATATAATCTTTAAAGAATTCACAACAATGACATACCTGGCCATCTGTGCTTGAACTATACCATAAGTAACTTTGCTGTATTGGTACATCCACCTAGCAAAACAAAATCAAACAATTATAGATAATATCAGGTACTCGCATAGTGTCTCTACTGCAACAACATGTCAGCAGAAAGGAGAATCTCTTCTTTTGATCCCTCTCATTATTATCTAACAGAATATACAGGGGACTAATTGTTCCTCAATAATATTCCCCCAGATGGCCTTGACAAATATATAATAAACAGAAGCCATAGATCATCATATTTTCCCTCAAACATAAACATGTATATATGACAGTCAAATAGCTGTCAAATGTTTATGATCTCCCTATGCAGTGCTACAAAGATTGCTCCAACTTCAGGTACAGGTCATCATCAAACAGATTTGCTTGCAGGAAGCATATACTAGGAAAAACAGTATGTTATTACGAGCCATACATGCTCCAATTTCGAAACCAAAACATCCCCAAAGAAACTATGATCTCTTTATGCTTTTGTCTCAGGCCCATAAACTTCTGTTTTGGTCAGAAACAACCTTTTCTTTACGAGATGAAGCAAAGGAAAATTTTGAACACCAGGTGATGCAGAGAGTCAGCGGTAATGCTAGAACTTCAGAAAAAGAGTGCTCCCTTTTTCTTTTCCTTTTTTTTTTAATTTAGAACAAGAGACCCTTGGCTAAAATGAAGGGAAATATTCTACACCTCCCCATGAAGCAGAGCTGTGAAGCAGCTTACCCCTGTTTTTGAATTATACATTCGTATAAGTTGGCCAGTGGTCGAGGAAAAGGACATTTTCAGATTTCCAGGTCCGATTTCAATGGTCTCATTGTGTGGGCTATCCGTTACAGTGAAATCATTTCTCCTTTTCCCTGCATCAGTTTGGTACACAAGAAAGGAAAACAAATCAGTGTCATAGGCATTCCATTTAACTGCTACAAATGATTGACAGAAGTTATAATTAGCATGCTTCCACATGTTAATTTGAGTAAACAAAAACCAGATCTTACCTATCGCTGAAGAACTAGCAATGAAGTAAGTGCTCCACCCAAGTGGTGGTACAGTCACTTGAAAGAGGAGCCAGTACTGAGGATATTGGTTAGATGACAGACCTAAGTAGGCCTTCAGTGAGAAATTTCTCAAGTTGTTAGTAACGTTATCCATGATTATATATTGTGTCTCAATGAGCTTGCCCGATGAATCCTTGACAACAAGGTTGGTATCATTAACCTGCAAGGAATTGTCAATTACATGCTATATCGAATATTTGTGCACATGCACAAATGAAAAAGAGAAAAGCACAGACATTCCAGATTAGTACTGGAGTAGCTGAAACAGGCGATGAACCATCTTGTGACAAGCACAAGAAAAATAGGATAAGGCACATACTGTAAAAATGGAAACGAACAACTTAGTCTATTTGCTTCTTAACATATACAGGACTAACAAAATTTCACTTACTGGTATTCTAATAATATCAGTGCGATTCCATCCAAGAGGGTTGTACACCACAACAACCTATAGGTTAGCAGTTTTACATCAGGAAAAAGAGTCTTAGTGATTCTATTGCTTCAGCAGATATTTTCAAAAATGCCAGAAAATACCAGACTATCTCCATCAGCGATTGCTTCCTCCGTCGGGGGGCAGTAGCTAACATTTAGCAATGGACACTGCTCAAGATTGCAAGGAATAAGGACAAGAGTCACAATTAGGAGCTACAACAATTCTTTTATATTAGCATGGACAGTGAAGGAAACTTTCAGAAAAAAACTTTACCTGAGTAAAATTCAATGCAGGTGCTCCACATTGATCTCCTGATTTACCAGTGACTAAGCATGACAGAGCCAAATTTACAATACCCTCTGCCTGTGTGGTTAGTTAACTTTGAGAGTGGTAGTGAATTTCATAGATGAAGAACAGCAGAAAAATAAAGAAAACTTGAGCAGCCCTAGAGAGCAGTCAACTAATCAAATCACCTCAGATGCTCCAATAGCTAGGCGTTTTGCATAATCATTTGTAGTATGTTGCTTGGCAGTGCCAGTAACAGCATCATGATGCTGTGCTATTCCTAAAGCATCTCCAAGGCTCAAAGTGTTTGGACCAGCAGATTTTCTCCCTACCAAGAACTCAAGTTGTCGTGCAGCCTGTAAAATTAAACAAAAATCAGAAAGATAATAACAATAAAGGGAGACTTTGCCAAGTTTCCAGTGCTAGGAACAGTCCATCTCTTGCTACAATGTGGATATGAAGATATCATTCTGTGAAATAAAATGAGCAATATATATTCAACCTAAAAGCTCAAAAAACAACTAGATTTCCCAGGGACTAGCTCCTTAATTCTTACGAACTCAAATAATTACCAAGTAATATCCACTCAGCTCTCGAACATATCGCTTCAAGGCTGGGCGGCTAGTGAAAAATCCTGTCCAGTAGGCATTCACCTCATCTGCATATCTGCAAGATAACAAAAATATATGAATTAAGCGAAGAAAAATATTTTCAGTTTATGAAAAAGAAAGAACAAATGAACAGGACAAGAAGAAAATCTCACGGAAAATAATCATCAGTTTTCAGTGGCCATGATATGTTTGCAGCATTTTTTGCGTCGGTGTAGAGGGACGGTGTAGAGTACAAGGCATTAACTCGACCATCCTGAAAATTAGTTATGCCATACATGACACCTTGAACGTTATCATTAGGAGATAAATTCAATAACGATGAAAGGCCTTTTCACTCTGATCTGTGGCTTTATTACTTGTATTTCATTCATTACCTTTTTGTACTTTCCTGAACAAGGAAATAGAATCACTTATTTGATTCATTCTTATTCATGCTCTAATGTTTCGTAAGAACTGTTATCTGGGTTGAAAAGCTATTGGAGACTTTCCAAATGCTACATGGCTATCTAAGAAAATGATATTTCCTTATAGACTACAGTGGGGAAAACGTATAGATAATTGGAGTTTGAGGTGCAGAGGGGAAAACGCAGAAATTTGCAGTTTACAGCAAAACAAAGCACCGAATCCAAAATTTTTTGGATCCAAGATCTGGCAGTGTTTCACATCATAGTTTTAAATGAGCTCAGGTTAATATCATTTATTAATTCTTCCAGAATCACTACCTTGTTGACATAGTGAATCAATTTGTCCATTTGTTTGAACCAAGACTCAGCATATTGGTACTGGAAATCATCACCCATGGTCCACATCACATGGTTTGTCCTTGTCACATTTACCTGTAGAAAAGGACAGCGTCATTTGCATATAGATTCTTTCCAAAAGTTTTGATAGTTGTCTTCTTAACATCCCCAAGAACCAGATTAAAAGCACAGAGAGAGAGAGAGAGGGAATCAGAAAAAATGAGGGAGTAGAACAAGTTGATCTCAGAGTTTACTTGGATCATAGCTGCATTAACAAAATCATTAACTCGATTCTCGACATTGTAGTCGAATAGAAGAGGGTTATCCTGCAATACGACATGTAGTGGGTTACATAAAACAGGAACCACAGAACTGGATCGTAATCAAAGAAAAGCAGGACTTGCTCCAAGTTACAACCTGCACAGGCTCAAAATCATCGAACACTTCAAAATGAAAACCAGTCGGGGGACTATAATGTATAGGAAAAGCATTGGCAAATATCTGCAAAAGACCACGAAAGTGAATGCTAAACTCAAGAAAAATAAGCAACAAAATTAGAGATGCAATTTATTATGTCAGAACCTGAGAGGAAGAACCAAATGTTCTTGAACCACGCCATATAACCTCAAGAGATTTATCATCCTTGCGCTTTGCTCTATCCTGGTAGTCCACCCTTGCAAAATGTACAGAATCAAACCCAAGCTGCAGTAACAATGTAACAACTTGGTCAGGAATGCAGTGATCATAAGATCGAGTTCCTGGAGCACATCTTGAGCTTGAGTTACTTTTACATTAGAAACTGTATACCTCTACTCCTAGAAGGTAAGCTTGCACAGCAGAATGTCCAAATGGGTCAATTTGCCATCCAGCTCGAGGAGTCTTGTTGAATTGTTCTTTTATCGCTTGATGGCCTAGAGTTGTTTGGTCAATCATGTCTATGTAATGGCAGGTTGCTTCATCATGCATGCACCAACCACCATTTCTGCAAGTTAAAACTTCCGTGCTTGTCATTTTACATGTATATATAAAAAAAACCTCTTAAAGACACCAACAAATTGCGTTAAATTGCATACACAAATTCCAATTGGCCAGCCTCAACAAGTTTCCTAACTTTGTCTTGAGTTTCCACACTTTGTTCTACCCACCATCGTTGGAAAAAAGCCTGTCGAAATACAAACTTTATCAGACTCCCCAAATCACCAGCGATAGTAGGAAAACTGAGGAAATGTAAACTCGTAAGACAAAGGGGCTACATGCCTAATCAAATTCCAGTTAGAAAACTTCAAGAACATCTAATTTAATTCCTGACTGAATCTCAAAGCACAAAATCTTTGTAATCAGGCCCAATGATTTCTGGAGAGCATGCATTAAAATCTCATACAAAATCAACATTTCATGCTTGAGTAATCTGATTATAAAGAAAATGTTATTGATTAAAAGCTTATCAGTGAAGGGCTATTATAAGACATCTTCCAGAAATAACTTCCCAAAATCCAATAGTTGGCATTCACCATTCCTTTTTCTCTCGTCCATAATAATACCATTTCAGCGAATACAAACTTTCTGTTTGGGTCCCGAAGCAATGCTTCCACCACAGAGTCCAGCACGTTCTCAACACAAGCTCCCTGTCAGAAAAAAACAAAAAAAGATCTGATACAAATTACGTACTATGGTACTGTACAAAGCAGTGCGAAGAATGGTCAGACAGAAACAAAGAACCTGAATGCTGTTATTTGATCCAACATAGTACTGATCAACAGTTTTTAACCAACCAACATCATCATGCGAATGTGCAACCAGATGAACATTCAGTTTGCCTGGTACGATTCCAGCTCCTGTGTTGTACTTCACATAATCACCAGTAACATCTGTGCCACTCAGAAGAAGAACAACACAAACAAAAAGCCAACTAATTTCACTCCGATGAGCTCCCATGTCAATCACCTCGATGTTCTTCCTCTCACTCCTTCCC
>MUZT01021848.1:0-10166 GCA_002156105.1 Passiflora edulis | reverse complement strand
AGTGAAGGCGGCGATCACCAATGGAGGCGATATTGGCACGTGCCTTGGAGTACACGCTCAAGTACTGGCTCAAATCCTTCTCCAGAGATCAGTTCAAACTACAAGGCCGTACCGTCCAGCTATCCAATTTAGGCAAGTTGTTCTTTTGCTAAGCTTCAATTTGGAATTGCTGAGAATGACCTTCTTACATCTAACTTTACTTGCATTTTACCCCTTCTTTCTGTGTATTTAGATATAAATGGAGACGCCTTGCACGCGAGCATGGGACTGCCTCCGGCCTTGAATGTGACCAAGGCGAGGGTTGGAAAGTTCGAGATTATTGTAAGTATTTCATTTCCTGTCCTGTTATTACTCGTTTATTCAGAATTATTTGCCTTTTTTTTATAACACTTTTACCGTTTTAAGGACCGAATCTTCGAAATGTAAAAGCAATTTTGCTGCCGTTAGTTGATTGCTTGATTAATGTGCCTATATGTATGCGTTTCCCTCTTTCTCAGCTTCCTTATGTGAGTAATGTACAAGTAGAGCCGATTGTTGTGCAAATTGATAAACTCGATCTGGTTCTAGAGGAGAATCGGGATTTTGATGCATGCAATTGCTCTAGCAGGTAGTGCAGTTTAATTTTGATTATTTTGTTTGGAATGATTGCTGGGTGATAATTAGTACTATGTTTCTTCTTGCAGTGCCTCAGCTTCTACTGGCTCCAGCAAAGGTAGTGGTTATGGGTTTGCTGATAAGGTTAGTTCTTCTCTATAGTCAATTTCAGTTTGTTGTATCGTAGTTTGAATACAGTTTTTATGGTCTACATCTCATGAATGTAATACTTTTCCAAATCCAAACATTGTTATTGCTTTAAAGAAAAAAGCAGTTGAATTTGCTTGTTTTAAATGATTGAATAATATAAAAAGAGTTGAATGTAGTGAGATACCTGTATCTGCAAAAACTGAACCATTACATATATTTTCCATTTTAAAACCAAATTTCTTGCTGGAGAATTCAGTTATGCTTCAATCTCATAAGGAAGTTTAGGAGAAATATGTAGTTGATCAATTAAAATTGTTGCTATGAATGTTAGACATGATAAATGATCTATATTCACAAAATGTGTAGCTGAAATTTTGGCCTGTTGATGAGCTTAGCTGGAGAAAAAAGATCCTCATTGTTGATTGCATCTACTTTTTTTTTTCCTCACTCCCTCTCTTTTTTTTATTGCAAAAGAAACTTATTAATCCGTTTGTCATCAGTGGGCGTCAGTTTATGTGCATCAAGTGCAGTGTTTCCTTACCCTCAGCAGATAGATGATCTTATTTTATCATGATACGGGTTGATGAGATCAAAATTATGGCTGAAAGTGTTTATACAATGTGGAAACCCATTAAAGTTTCCTTTGTTAGCCAAGTTTAGTTGCATGCTAAGCAATGTTGATATTTGGATGTGAAAGTTACTTTTGGTCATTATCAGATTGCAGATGGAATGACTATTCAGGTATCTACAGTCAATCTTCTACTTGAAACACGTGGAAGTGCTGGAGGAGAGGGAGGGGCTGCTTGGTAAGTTAATGTTGTCTTCTTCTTTTTTAACTGATATTTTGTACTTCACTATATCACTGTTCGCACATGTGGTCTAACCTGGCAGGTGGTGCTGCAAATAACTTCATTCCTTTGTGTTATTAAAGGATTACTCTGTTTATGCATCTTTTGCTTGCTTCAATTAGCAATAAAATGCATTTACTGTAAATTGGAATTCTTATTGTTTATGATATGAAGTGAGGTTTTCTTGAATTATTTAAATGCTCAAGCAAAGCTCTTGGGGTGAGCAGTGGCTTGCAAATTTGGAAATTTTAAATGGTGAAAGGAAACTCATGATCCTTGACACTTTTCTGTCATTTTCCTTCCATGATCAGGGCATCACCACTGGCATCAATCACCATGCGCAACATGTTGCTGTATACTACAAATGAGAATTGGGAGGTAAGCCTTTGCTATGTGCAGAAGTTTCATTTCTTGATTGTTTTGGTTGAGCCGCTTACACTAACCCTTGTTTGGTGCAGGTTGTAAATCTCAAGGAGGCACGCGACTTCAACAACAATAAAAAGTCCATATATGTGTTTAAGGTATTGCAAGTTCTTAATGATACAATAAAAATATTGCTTTGCATCCTTCTGTATTTTGCTGTTTTTCTACCGTGATGTCACGGTAGTGCTCCATGGTGTAGCTTATTTATTCATTTTTTGTGCTCCAGTTTTCTTCATCTTATCTGACGAGGTTAAATGCCTTTCTTGATAGAAACTTGAATGGGAATCATTATCTGTTGATCTCCTCCCTCATCCTGATATGTTCGCTGATGCAAATTTAGCACGTTCTCGGGAAGGAAGAGCACAGAGAGATGATGATGGTGCAAAGCGAGTTTTCTTTGGCGGAGAACGCTTTCTGGAAGGAATATCTGGAGAAGCTTATGTAATGTTAACTACTGATTTTAAGTAATTTCTTGATTATTTAGTCAGCAGCAAATACGACAAGTCTCTTCTAGTTTGGTGACGTGTGTATAGCCCAACCATAACTCTATAAATTATGTCAGATCACAGTGCAGAGGACCGAACTTAACTCTCCACTTGGACTTGAGGTTCAATTACATGTTCCAGAAGCTGTCTGTCCTGCATTGAGTGAACCTGGTATGGTTAAAACGTCTCCCTAGACCCATAGCTCTCGTAATTCTATGTGGCCTAATTTCTGCAAGTAGTTATGTACCATTATGTGAACAGGTCTTCGTGCTCTCCTTCGTTTCTTGACTGGATTATATGTGTGCCTTAACAGAGGTGATGTGGATCTACAAGCTCAGCAGGTTTACATCATTCTTATTATTTATGCTATAGTGTTCTTGTGTGTTTTCATGATTGAATCTTCCATAAGTCTTCTTTCACTTTCAATCATGGCAGAGATCCACAGAAGCAGCTGGACTTTCTCTTGTCTCTATCATGGTGGACCACATATTTATGTGCATAAAAGATACTGGTCTGTTGATTTTGTTTTCCGTACCTTTGCTTTTCTTGTTTTAGTGTAAATATTTTTCCTTAACTTACCAAGAAAGCGTAAAGGTTATATTCCTTTAAAAACAAATATCAAGATTATTTTGTTTAAATCAACATTTTTTAATTATTGATTTTTGTTCTGTTTCCTTGATCTCCTGTTTCTTCTTTTTCTCTTATATAATTGCATCAAGTGGAAATGCTGTGCTATCTTATGGATTGTGTCCTCACATTTGCTTAACATACATGATTCTCATTTTGGGCTTAAATGGGTAGGAGTGGATTTGCGCTGCGATAAAAGAGTATTTTCATTCTCATATCTTAAATTATTCTATGACATTAACCATGGAATTTATTTGGCAGAATTCCAGCTTGAGCTTCTGATGCAGTCCCTCCTTTTCTCTCGGGTAGTGTTATGTATCTCTTCTGTAGCAATTTACTTGTGGAGTTGAGATTTTATTGCTGATATCTGTCAGGTCTTATGGAGCAATGTATCAATAGTTGTGAACTCCCCTCATAACTGTTTACTGTTTATTTTCATAAATAATATCTGTAGCGAGTGCTAGAATCAAACTAACTTAAATATCAAGTTTTAATAGCATCAAGTGTTCTGTGGTTCAAATTTTGTTAGAATCTGTCAATTTTAAGTTTTTTATTTTCTTAAGAATGGGAAAGATAAGTTCATTTTGGGCTGAAAAATTAATGAGGTTCACAGGCTAGGTTGAATAGTTATTTCCCAGTCAAAATTTTTTGTTACTCAGTGGTGAAAATTTTAAATTCATGAATGTCTATCCCATTGGCAATGCATACATCTATTTGTTGTTTGGATTTCCTGCTCTTTAAGATCTGAGTTCCTGAGTGCAAAATGCAGTTAACTTCCTTACCTTCT
The DNA here is from genome assembly GCA_002156105.1 of Passiflora edulis. Lineage (NCBI taxonomy): Eukaryota > Viridiplantae > Streptophyta > Magnoliopsida > Malpighiales > Passifloraceae > Passiflora > Passiflora edulis. The sequence goes on along the minus strand of MUZT01021848.1, from coordinate 6,252 downwards.
TGTTGTGATTGTTTTGATCTTTTACCACTCCAAGGTCTTATGATGGATTGTTTTCTTCCAGGCTACAGTTTCCGATGGAAAGAGTGCTAATAACTTGAGTAAGGTTATTGTTGGAGGATTATTCTTAAGGTAAAAATACCCTAAATCTACAGGATGTTCCGTGTATATTTGTTCTGTTAATCCTTAATTTGGATGGTGTTCTTGATTTTAATAAGCTATAGCAACTTGACTTTTCTTTGTTGTTTGATGCACCTGATCAAAAAATGTTCCCATTTTATACTAATTTGTTGATTATTTTTTTATTTAGAAAAAGAAAATCTAATGTTGCATAGTTTACAATTTTGAAGCTGTTTTAGAATCGGTATAGGTTGGCTAGTTCACATAATATATAGGGTTCTAGATTTAGATAAACTAGGGTTTGTTTTGGATTGAAATTAAAATAAACATTGAATGATGACTAAAAATTAAGAAGCATTGTTTTTTGAATGTGTATTTAGCATCTTCACCAAGTCTTTCTATGAGCATCGCTCTGAGAAATGGAGTCTGACAATACATTGTACAAAACTTACTGCCAAATCTTGATTTCTTTAGCTTCTTGTTTGCATTTCGAAAGAGGTAAATCAAACCCTTAACTAGGAAAATGAGCAATTTTTTTCCTTGGGAAAAAATGGTGTTGTTATTGTTGTGCTTAAGAGCAAAGAAATGCCAAAAATTTGAATAATCAATTGCTGTTTCATGCATAACTTCGTGATGAAGTAGTTTTCTACGTTGTGGCATTCACCAGCTTTTTCACAAGGTGTGTGTGGATGAATTTTATTGGGGTTGTGCAGCGTGTTAGAATTGGCATCTACTTTCAGTCGGGAGATGACCTATCTTCCTTTTATGTTTTTTTTTTTTCCTTTTATTAGTTTATTTGGTTATTGTATTGTGCTTCCGTCTAGATTGGTTTTCTTTTGTCATCAAATCTGAGAACCTGGGAATGCATAAATCAATAAAGAAATCAAACTGTATTGCTATGAACCAATTAGTGAACCATAATATGGTCCCCATGAAAACAGCCGTCATATATATTACAACATTTTTATGTAGTATTGCTATGAACCAAACCAAATTAGTGAACTGTGTTGCGGTACCGATGAAGTACTCTGAAATATGAAGTACATCCATGAAAGTCATGTTATTCTTGCTTGTATCAAGAATCCTTTTCTAACATCAGAATCTTCAGAGATCAGAAAAATACACTGAGAAATTATATGAATTTATTGAAAACATGAAAGTTGTAACTGTGTACATTCGCTCACATGAGGTGAATGTCCCTACACTTCTGAAACAAAAGCAGATGTGCAGAATGAAAGATAGGTTTGTGCATCATTTGTTGCAATAGTATGTCAGGTTGATAATGATAAATGCAATTAATATTTTGGCTATTTTTTTGCATGATACTTATACTGCAAATGATAGAGAAATAGTACAATGTGGCATTTCTTTAGTTGATCTGGTTTTGTTATTGGGATTTAATTCCTCTGTGATCTTCATAATGCAGGGACACCTTTTCGCACCCTCCATGTACATTAGTGCAACCATCAATGCACAGTGTCCCAGAAATAACTGTGCACATTCCCGACTTTGGTATTATTTGTCTTATGCCTATGGAGAGTTTCTGTTTGTTGTTAGGAATAAAACTAGATCATTTTAAATGATATTGATCATGTAACTGATGCTGCAGCTAGAGATTTTTGTCCTCCAATATATCCTCTTGGAGACCAGCAGTGGCAGTTAAGTGCCGGAACTCCTTTGATAAGCCTCCATTCTATTCAGATCCAACCATCTCCACTGCCTCCAACTTTTGCTTCGCAAACAGTTATTACTTGCCAGCCTCTTATGGTATGAGTTGATTATCTGTGTGGCCTTTTTTCCCACTTGATTCTCTTATCTAATGATCCTTTGTCATTATTTTTCTCAGATCCACCTTCAAGAAGAATCATGTTTTAGAATATCTTCGTTTTTAGCTGATGGGATTGTGGTCAATCGAGGGGATGTTTTGCCAGATTTTTCTATAAATTCTCTTTCATTTGTTCTCAATGAATTAGATATTAGCATTCCCCTTGATGTGAGTCGATCAAATGGTCCGGCACACAGAAGGAACTCAGTTGTCCAGAATTCCTTTACAGGGGCAAGGCTTCATGTTGGAAGCTTGTTCTTCTCGGAGTCACCTAAGCTAAAACTCAGGCTACTGAATCTTGATAAGGACCCTGCTTGCTTCTGTATCTGGGAGGGTCAACCAATTGATGCAAGCCAGAAGAAATGGACTGCTGGAGCATCAGAACTTAGTTTGTGTTTGGAAACATCCAACTGCTTGACTGGGTCACAGAGTAATCAAGGGATGGCTTCAGGCTTGTGGAGATGTGTTGAGTTGAAGGATGCCTGTATTGAAGTAGCCATGATATCAGCTGACGGCAGTCCATTAACAAAAATTCCTCCTCCAGGTGGTATTGTCAGAGTAGGAGTTTCTTGTGGACAGTATTTATCAAACACCTCTGTTGATCAGCTATTCTTTGTCTTGGATCTTTATGCATACTTTGGTTATGTAAGTGAAAAGATTGCCTCTGTTGGTAGAGATAGAAGACCAAAAAAATGTTTGAATGAATCTACTGATGGGAGACTAATGGATAAGGTTCCCTGTGATACTGCTGTAAGCTTAGCTGTGAAGGAACTTCAACTTAGATTTCTAGAATCTTCTACTACAAATATTGAGGGTATGCCGCTGGTTCAGTTTATCGGGGAAGATCTTTTCATCAAAGTTACTCACAGAACCCTTGGTGGAGCAATTGCTGTGTCATCTTTTTTAAGGTGGCAGAGTGTGGAGGTAAACTGTGTAGAGACAGAGAGAAATTTGGCATGTGAAAATGGCACAGCTTTAAGTTCTATTGAAAATGGTTGTCTCCTCACTGCAAATGGACACCCTCAACTAAGAGCTGTTTTTTGGGTGCACAATGGAAGGAAATGTCAACAAAATGGTATTAATCATGAAACTCCATTTTTGGATATAAGCATGGTACATGTAATTCCCTTCAATGAACAGGATCGAGAGTGCCACAGCTTAAGTTTGACAGCCTGTATATCTGGCGTTCGCCTTGGTGGAGGTATGAATTATGCTGAAGCACTGTTGCATCGATTTGGAATCCTAGGGCCTGATGGCGGTCCTGGGGAGGAACTTTCTAAAGGATTAGAGAATTTGTCATCAGGCCCCCTGTCTAAACTTTTTAAGGCTTCTCCGTTAATTGTTGATGATCTGCAAGGTTTGGACCCATCTGTTCAATTGTTGGCAACTCTACACTGTTCCTTCCTAGTTTTTGTTTCATGGTAGTGTCTCAATTCTTTTATCTTTTCTACAGGTAGAAGTTCAGCAGATGGTGAAGGTGGTACTGGTGATGGATTCTTGCACTTGGGAATGCCTGATGATGTCGATGTGTGTGTAGAATTGAAAGACTGGTTATTTGCCCTTGAAGGTGCACAGGAGATGGCTGAAGGGTGGTGGTTTTACAGTCATGAAGATATGGGCAGAGAGGACAGGTGTTGGCACACAACCTTCCGAAGCCTGCTGATAAAAGGGAAAAGTAGCCCAAAGCATGGGCCAAGTGGAAAAGCCATGTCACTTGGAAAGCAGAAGTTTCCATTGGAGGTGATCATAGTAAGGATTTCTGTCACTACCTATGCCTATTTTTTTCTTTAAAGATGCATTGTTTTGTTTAAAGATTTAATGATAATATTAACTGTGGAACGTGTTAAAGTCTTTTTATAAAATTTTACTATTTATATCCTCTGAAAATATCTTGTAATTAATTTCTTGCAGCTTTTAAGCTTCTTGTTGGAATCAATGTTATAGCTAAGTGGGATATTTGGTTATGACCTGGTGCTGATGGTTGATATATACCGAGTTCTAGCCATTTTCTATTGAAGTCATTGTAGGCTGCTAAACTTTGTACCTGTATCCTTGTTTGACTGTATACATTCAAAATGTGTGGTTAATGGTTGAGACTTTGGTAAAGAAGCAGTTTAGGATGAGTATTTATGCCTTGTTTGGATTTACCACTGGGTTGATCAAATAGTGCCTATTCAGTTTTTGTAGTCAGTGCTATTCAAACCAAAGAGTGTTTCGTTTGTGCTTCTAAATCTACTTCCTTGCGTCTTTGTCTTACCATTTAATGATTACATTGTGAGGATGCTTGCAGGTTGGGGTAGAAGGCTTGCAGACCTTGAAGCCACAGGTGCAGAAGGGCACTTCTGATCCTGCAAATGGGATGAAGGAAGTTATTGAGAAGCATGGAGGGATAAATCTTGAAGCTCGTATGGTGATATTGGAGGAAAATGTTGAGGATGAAATGGGCAAGTGGGTAGTGGAAAATGTTAAATTCTCAGTCAAGCAACCGGTATGAGATAAAAGAACTTATGATATTTAGTCAGTGCTACTTATTTAAATGGAATATTCTGCATCATGTTGTTATTTTACCTTGTAGATTGAGGCTGTTGTGACCAAAGATGAGCTCCAACGCCTTGCTTTGTTGTGCAAGTCTGAAGTGGATGCAATGGGTCGCATTACTGCTGGAGTCTTGAGGTTACTCAAGCTGGATCGGTCAATTGGTCACTCGGCCATAGAACAGCTTAGCAACCTTGGTAAAATAAATTGTTATTTATATTTATGTTCGTACAATTCAACTAGTTAGAGTTGGTTTTTTGAACTGTAGTTTAGTCTTAAATTGATGAGTTGGTGACTGCAAAACTTTGGTTCTTGTCTCTACGGGGAGCTTTAATACTTGCAATGTCTCTTCCTGAGAAGTTTATTTTGACATTCTATGAAGATGCCACATCTGGAATATTCTTATTCTTCATAGGTCCATAGTTTTGTGCATGTTGAGTCTTAGCGCTATAATTGTTCCGGGAGTGGTTTAGATGTCCAGTATTGGTTTCTAAAAAAATGTTACCTGATGAGAGGATTACTCTTTCCAAGAGAATTTTTAACTTGCAGGATACTATTGTCACTTGATGCTTCTTACATGGTTTGCTCCTATTATATGTACAAAAATACCATTTTTTGTGGTTCTGAATTTCTGAATTCATGACCTGCAGGATCTGAGGGTTTTGACAAAATATTTTCCCCCACAAAGCTTAGTAGGGATGGCAGTCCTGGCAGTATTGGTTTTTCTCCGGCGTCAAATCTGATAACAGCAAGTCAGGACACAACCATGGAAGCTACGGTTGCTTCTTTGGAGGAGGCACTGTTGGATTCACAGAGCAAATGCGATGCGCTCATTACCGATTTCTCTGTTTCCGGATCCTCCACTCAGCATCTTGCTGATATCAAACAACTCAGCCTGAAGCTTGAAACTATGCAGAGTTTATTGAGGCAAATGCGAGGTCAAATATGATTGGCCGACCTTGCTGTCAATTTTGGGATGAAAAGCATCCGATCACTTAATATAATGTACCCATTCTTTGCTGTATATACTATAGATATAGATGCATTTTGAGTGTCATAGTGATGAGGCAGAAATGTAAGTTCCTCCACTGTTGTAAAAAATACACTTTTTTAACATCTGGTCAAATTGGGCCATAGGAAAGAAAATTGTTTTTGTCTTAAAGTTGATAGTTTTATCTAAATAACGTGTTCGATATTCCAATTTTAGACTTATATTTTTATTTTGTTGTACAAAATTTTTAGTTAGATTTATAACTTTCAATCGTGAAAAAGATCGCAAGTATGACCTATGGTTTGATCAGTAAGTAAACGAAGCAGACTAGCGTTTTCTTCATTTCTTCATCTTCATCTCATATCAACCTATTTCTCCCTAATTTCATAAACCCCAACTCTGCAGCCCCCAAATTTCATGTCGTCGCTGTTGCTAGAATATGTATAAAATTTTTTAGATTAATAGGTTTTCCGTTTTAAATGTTGAGATTGGTATTATTGAAACATACATTCTACATAGTGCACAGTGAGATAACCATTACACTAGAGAACATTAATGATATACTCTTTGTATCCATAATAGAAAATATTGCTATTATGGGATCGATTGCTCTTGATTGGACACAACTACGTGTGTCATGGCTTATAGACCACTTCCAAGTCTTCCCTAATTATGAAGTAATTAAGCATTATAATCTTGTTTTGTGATTGAGAATTGGTTAAATGTTTGCAGAGTATCTTTTAAGGGAAAGCATTTTTCTTCCTTCAAAAAAAAAAAAAGAAAA